>BPLR01002270.1:0-35000 GCA_021605095.1 Caerostris extrusa
AAAAACTACGCTATTTATTCAATAAATATATTATTTACATTTTATGAAAGTATTTTTAGAAAATATGATAATTTAAAGCACAAAAAACACTTTAAATAATTGAAAAAAAAAAAAAGAATGAAATTTCACGATATTGTTATATTAATATGAATTAATTAATTATAATTTTTTAATATCAGCTTCAGAATTTCTTTTTAAAATTTACAAACTATTTCTGAAACTGGTTATTTTGTTAGAAGAAAAAAAAAGTAAAAGTAAATTTAGTAAATAAATTTAAAATAGTAATCTTTATTTTAAATGCACTTTATTATATTTTAATCCTTTTAAGTCTTTTATGCATGTAGAAAAAATATGATGAAAAAGATATTTAATAAGATATAATTATAAATATATTTTCATCGAATGCGAATAAAGTGTGATTTTTCATAGATTCAAATTCAAGAAGCTTAGCAGTGCAGCGACATCTATTTCTCAAGAACGAAAGTAATTCAATGTGGACAAATAGTCGTCGAAAATTCTGATTATTTAACATTTGGGATAAATTAAAAATTTTCTTATTATAGCATTGGTTACAGTCAATTACAGTTGATTTTTAACTTTTGAAATATGTTCTTTTCTTGTAGCAATTAAAAATATGTTTAAAAAAAGCTCCCACTCATATTGCTAAAGGTTTATACTTTAGCATATTCTGTAAGCTGAAAAAATATAGATATTGGATAGATAACATAAAAAATTAAAATTAAAAACATTTTCAAAATAATTTTTAATAATTTTAAAATTTTTTTAATAATTTGTACAAAAATTCGAAAATAAAATTCACACAAATTTTTTTTTTATTTTTTAATTTTTTTCAAAAAATAACTGCAATAGGAGAACTTAAAAGGGCACAATACTGCTTTAAAATTTATTTTTTAATGTCATTGAATTTTTAAATCAATTTAAAAAAAAAGCTTTCGAAGGAAGGAAAATGCATTCCACAAAGAACGTTATAATTTTCAGTTTAGGATATATTTGACTTACAGGGCATTTACTTGATGTATATGACATCAGATGTATTTTGTTACAAAAATTAGGAACGCTCACCCCAAATCATGGCATCAGGGTCCTACTTTTTCAAATAATAAGACTTTGTATTTTCCCAATCCCAGAATAAACATAGAAGCTTTCTGTTAAAGTTTCCCTTATTAGATTTCCCTTGTTTGATTTGTAACTAAGCTACAGTAGTTCGGAAAGACATCAACTCGCTATTAACCAGACCGCTCCGACCAATATCTTTGAATTATATATTATTATTATTCGAATGTTATACATTATAGTTCATCAAATAACAATTGATTTCGCTATAGCTCAAAAAAGTGAAATCTCTTCAAAATAACAATAGCGCAAATAAGTGCAAAAAATATATGTGTTGAAAACAGACAACGACTGGCTTCCCATGGTTGTAATTCGATTTATTAGTGGCGAAGTGTGTTATGGACATTATTCTCAGAACTCGAAGTGATTGTAACAATATGTGTGAGCGCCTCACATAGAAAATGAGGCTGCCTAATGGGAATTTTCTATGTTTCCTATACGTTGACATATAGGAATAAAAATAATAAAAAAATTTTATAATAATTAATTAATAATAATTTTAATAATAAAAGGCAATTATGCCTCTAGGAAGGCAATCCTCTTCTTAAATCCATTAAAGGCACAGAGAGGAGTTGTTTTCCTAAGAGGCGTAACTATCTTTCATTTCGACATCGTAGCATTGTAAAAGAAACGTTGAAAATTCCCATTAGGCAACCTGATTTTCTATGTGAGACGCTCACACATATTTTACCAATACCACCATTTCTGAGATTGTTTCTTTTATTTAGTAATATTTCAGATAGATAATTTAGAGGAATGAATAGATAAATGAATAGATAAATAATACACTCTTATTCATTTCCTTTTTTACAACAATACAATTTCAATAGTTTCTTCTAAAAGTTTTGCTTAAGAGACCGCAAAAACCTCGAATGCGAAGAAGAAGGAAAATATATTTTTCTGAATTTTTTTTTTTTTTTTTTGCTTGTTTTAACATCAAAACGTGTACAGCAAAATTTCGATACTTTTTCTTCATGCCAATATTTTCAAGATATCTGCAAATTAAAATTGCATTGCGTTATTTTTAAAAAGTTTCAAAGAAAGGAAAAGGACAACCTTGACCTTACAACAGCCCCTTTCAGACATTTCTTTACTATCATTGAAATGCTTTATTGCTTTAAAATGAAGGAAATGCAACTTTCTGAGTGTGGGCAATCTTTTTAAATTAGAACGTTTTGCAGTTGAATGAGATTGTGTAATTTTTTAATAACAAAAAATATTTATTTACCTTTTATATCTTTGTTAATTTATATGAAGCATATAATTTTTTTAAGTGAGTTTGCCTAATTTAAATCATTCATTCAAAAATTTCAGTTGTTAAGTACAAAATATACGAAAAGCGTTCATTTTTATCGCGTATTTTATTAGTTATTTTGAAATTTGACTTTGAATCTTTTACAATGCATGCATTCGAACAAAACTCGAATATATAAAAATGCATATATTCATTCATTTTAAATGAACAAAACGGATACAAAAGTTTAATAAAGTATAATAATAAAAATATATGCAAAAAATAATTGGGATTATGGGATGGGATTAATTTAAAAAATAAATGGGATTAATTTAAAAATCGAGGGATTTGTGAACAAAAAGAAACGTGTGAAGTTTCTTCTGTATCCATACCAAAGAGGCATTAGAAATGAGCAGCTGAAAGATAAAAAAATCTTACGAAGTTTGTAGATTCTTTTGAAAGTATGGAAAAAGGTGAAAATTTTACTGACAATGCTGAAAATCGTTATCTAATTAAACAAGATGTTTTATATATATTCTCCTGATACCGAATAAGATGTTCAGCTTGTTGTTCCAGTAAAAAAAAGAGAAAAGTTTTTAAAAAAACATATAACAGAATAGCAAATAGGTACTTTTGGATTGGTATGCAAAGATTTATTAACATTAAAAAATTGCACATAATTTTGCCTCTACAAACCTAGAAATCAAAAGCCTTTTGAGTCATGCAAATACCAATATATTCGCAACGAAATTGAACCATTGTTATAGACCTTTACTTCAAAGGAAAGATGAAACAATATGGATTTTCCTCACTTCACCAAATGGGTGAAGTAGTTTTAGTGAAATAGTAGTATGAAATCACTAAGCACCCTTTCTCAAATTGACAGAAGACATCATGTTGCACGTACACAATAGAGTTGGTGCGACCAACTTAGCTATAATACTGCTATCTGTTTATTGAGAAAGGAATACTTGGGACTATCTAGTTTACTAAAAGAAAAAAATATTCTATGTTATTGACTCGGCAATGCTGACCTTTAAACTATTCTTTATTTTCTTTAACTATTCTATCGTTTTCTTGTAACAGCACTTTTGTAATACAATCTGCCACCACAACGGGATTCTGGGAGAAAAGAATGATCTGATAGCATCTCATCTTATATGGGAGATAACCCAATCTCTCTCATTTAAAATGTAATCTGTTACTTTTAAATGTAAATAAAATCTATCTAAAAATATCGTAATATCAAATTCGTTTCGTCGTTTAATCGAATATTACAATGTTCGTTTCCCAAAACTAAAGATTTTAGACACAAATGAGTAAAATAATTAAAAATATTATTAGAACTATTTATTTGTAGTCTTAAATGTCATTAATATCAAACTAATTATCGTTATTTATAAATTAGGTACCAAAAGTCATATGCACTGATATGAGTGATTTTTCAAAAATATTTTACCTAAACTGAGATTTTGGATTTTCTTTAAAAGTTAATAACAAACATATAATTATATAAATAACAGTAATTGCCATGAGACAAATTAGTTGATAAGTAAATATATTTTAAGAAACGCCAAAACAAAAAATTTAAAAATTTGATAGCGATATGACTATTAGATAATATTTAACTGATACCATCTAGAGAATTATCTTTTTACATTAACAAGCTAAAAAAATATTCATTCTGGGAGATTGTTTTATATATAGTTCCAGGCTATCTTGTAGGTAACAATGTATGTTTCCACTATTATCTACTAGATAAAAATTATTGTAGCGTTATCAATCGACAGTTAGATAGAAATGTTTAAATTATCCCTACTTTTCGTTTCTTTTCAACATACTATATCTTAACCCCATATCTAAGACTACGATACCCCAATTTGTTAGAAAGATAGGACTGGAAAATCGGTGCATCTCAATATATACCTCGAAAGGTGTTGACGAAAGGATAGTGTGGGAAGACATTGCCTTGCATTCACGTAACATGTCGTAGAAAACAGGACAACTTATTATTGATGATTATCGATGGACAGTCTCACTATCAATGACGATGATTTTTAAGCTCATAGTCACAATCGCCATCGAGTCTGCATATTTCTAATATCAGGGACAGCAATGCTGCCAGCGGATTCGAACCTTAACTCACCTGCACACGAGCGAGTATATCTTTTAGTCATCCGTATTAATATAATAAAGTTTTGTATATAATAGAGTTTTTGTAATAGAGATATATAGTTTTTATCGTCCGATATTATTTTTCCCTAGCTCGCATGCTCATAGGAAATTGAGCATGCGTATCTGTAATAATGTTTCCTATGAGCATGTGCACTAGGGAGAAAAAAAAATCGGACGATAAAAATACGGTACGCAAAAACTCTCTATTATCCACCTTGTTCACATATCGGTGACATTGACCATGTATTTATTTTCCCTAAACTTTGTCATACAGGAAAATGACTGTAGTCTGAAATTAACTTGGTCACTCACTTCACGCTTAAATTACGAAACACATAGATTAAATCAAAGAAAAAAATGAAACTGTCACATTCACTGATTCGAATAATCAACAATCTTGCTATTTAAAAGAAAACTTGATGCCTCACTATCCCGTACAGCTATAATAACGCTATTCTCTTTATCGAGTAAAAGGAGTATTTGGGGCCTATCTAGTTTCCTAAAAGAAAGATCATTTTACCTCATTGACTACACAGTACTGGCCTTTCAACTATTTCCTATTGCATTAACTATTCTACCAACTTTTTGTAACAACACGAAAGCTGCTCAGTTGTAGTATGGTGTTAACTAACAGAATTTATTTCAATCATTATATGATTAAACTAAATCCTTCCTTTTTAATACGATCCGCATTAATTAACTTCGCTTAAATCCCCCAAACTTGTCACATCAGAACAAATTAGGGCTTTGTGTCTATGCAATAATCCATAAAAAAATACCACATTAATTAATCACCACAACATTATATATTTAAAAACATATTCGTTTTACTCCAGAATCATGAGATAACAACATTAATACACAATAAACACATATATAGAAAAAAGATAAAATTGATATACATGTGTAAAAGAAAATTACATAAATGATATCATTTAACAAAAAAAAAGAAATATTAATTATCACTATTGAAATACAATGGGGCCCCTATATTTAGTTGTTTTAATAACTAATAAATAAAGTAATCAATAATCAATCATAAAAAAAAAATCTTTGGCATAACAGAAATAAAATTTCTTGATTCCTTAAAGGGATGCATGATTTTTTAAATAAAAAACAATAAATAAATAAGCTAATAAAATCGCAGTTATAGTAATCTCCCTTAATTTCTAGAAGAATAATAAAATATTAATTATTTTAAAATATTAAATTTTAATTATTTCAATCCTAACCATCACGGTCTCAAGGATAAATTGTCACTTGAGAATATATATATATATATATATATATATATATATAGAGAGAGAGAGAGAGAGAGAGAGAGAATACATATATATAGAGATAGATAGATAGATGCTTTTGACAATAAAAAAAAATAATGATATCAGTTTCTTATCTTGAATAGCAGGTGGGTCTGGTAGTCCCAACGTCATTCTCTTCAGATCAAAATAACGAGACATAATGTTCGTTTTTTAATTTATTCAAAGAATTTACATTCGACAGCACACGTCATCTTTTTCTCCCACTTTCATTCGCTTTTCATCACACTTCTCCTCATCATCACCTTATATCGTCTCCTAGATCATATTTCAATTTGTCTCACTGGCTCGATCTGTATCCATGAGACCCCCTCACGACAGCTATTGATTTGAGAGGAAAGCCTTTTCTTAGTCCCAAGTGGGTGGTCACCTGACCCTCACAGTGAAATCCCCATGTCACAACAAATCTCGCTGTACAATCCAATCAAACAATCCCTGCTATAAAAATCCAATTTAGGGCAGTTAAGACATCAGTTTTGACTTTTACTGCTTTTAAAGGCGGTCACATTTGTGATACATTTTTCATCCTCAAAGAATAAATGGACAGAGGAACGTTAAGTGGGTAATGGCACCAAAGAGACTCCAGCCTGCAGAATTCTTTGTGACAACTACACCGACAGAAAACTAATACAGGCCACACATAGATTTATTCGAAGAGTTATCACTACTTTTCCCAGAGACAAAATTAATGCAGATATAATACTGACAATAATAAAATGTGAAAAAATTAATTTAATTAATATATACAATATGTCGACAACAGTAGTCTAACGCCAAGTAGATATGATTGATAAAGAAAAAAAAATATGAATTTATTTGCTTTATTTTATTAATATTTTTAGGGAAGTTAAAGATCGGTGAGTTATCAAAACTGCAAAAATCCACGTGCACCAGCTTTGAAAATTTCTAAACATCTGCAGTCAGAGCGAATAAAATTATATGCAAATCACTAAAAGTAGTCGGTTAATACCTCATAAGGAACTATAAGGAAGCGATGAATTATAAAAGTGCACCCGTTAGAAGTGGCTGTTACGAGAAAATGCGGAACTCAGTTTAATAGCGGTTAGTGATTCTATGAAATTCGTTAGTTATAAGCTGGGAATTCTGGAAGAGAAAACGAGTGTTATTACAGATTTCCTCTTCCCCTTTTATCAAATTATAAATAATTTTAAAAATTTAATTTTGAAATTTTCTAAAGCATTCACATAGATTAGAATTTTGGAGAAATCATTAATCATCATATGTCATAGAATTTCTGGAAATATTGTGTTACACTACTTAATAAAACAGGGGCCTGATGGCCGAGTGACTTGCGCTCAGTGCCACAAATTTCGGGTTCGAGTCCGGTGGTTTTATGGATGTTTGTAGTGGTTCGGAATCCACTTTTTAAACCATATGCCCTGGTCTAATATGACTGTTGGGCGTAGGTTGACAACCCTACCTCGTAAAAAGTAAACATCTCCAGTCTCGAAATCTGCTAGTAGGCAGATGGCATTGGCCCATCATGGGACTGTGGCGCCACTGATGATGATGGGGTTTTAATAAAAACTTCAGTTTTAAATAATAACCGCAATATTTCATAATTTATAAAAACATCTTATTATTTCACTTGTTGATTTATTATTCTTTTTAATGTTTCAATTATTCTTTTATTACAAAATATAATTGCTATATAATTTCTAAATGAAAGCAAGTTGTAAGAGGGAAAAACAGATAATGTAGAGCATTAACATTGTCATAAGTTTGAAACGTTAAATTTTGGGGCTCATCTTTTTTGAATTTTTATCCATCGAAATGCAGATGATATTTTAAAGATGAGTATTTTATAGCATCAATTAATATCTTAATCAACATTATATATTACATAAAAAGATGGAAAGAAATGTGTTTTTTTTAAAAATGGTTCTCATTCGATTGGCATCAAATGTATATACACATACTACTTAAATAAATCATACATATAAATAATAATAATAATTAAATATGTCTATTGGTATTCCATATACTAACTTAATTTTTTTTTCATTTCTTTTCCAAAGCTCTGTTTAATCAAAACTCAAGAGAAAATTCTAAAATCGTTTCGTAATTAATTTATTATTTATGACATTCTATGGCAAAAGCCATATGCTTATATAAGTTATCACTTTGGTCATTGAGTTTTTCTGCCCCCTTAAAGCTATGATTATAAAGCTCGCCATAAACAGATCGAATCCTAATTCTGCTGCTCACTTTATATCACAGTCAAGCATTTTATAAATTTGGATAAGAAATTTTTTTAAAAAATGAGTGCACATAAGCACAAAAAACAAGCACATACAAAATAATCAAAAGAGAATGGACGGTGATTTTTTTAGAAAAACAATCAGTCTATATCAAAGATTCGAAACTCTAATCCACTGTATGGAAAATTGCTGTAAAGATTGACATTTTGTCAGGGATATATACATTACTAAATTATTTTTAGTAGTAGTTTTCTATCTACGTTATGTTGTTGGAGTATGCCCATAGACAAGATACAGTCATCTAACAAGCAGGAATAACAATATAATATCCTTAGGTACTTTTTCCTTAAAAAAGCAACTCTCGAGATGATATAATTAATTTCATTTATTTTTTCGGATTTCTTCAGCAACATGTTTTCATACCCTATAATTGTAAATTTTGTAAAAAATTTTGTGCTCTTGTATTATCTGCCATGCAGCTCTAGCGTTCAAACTTTTGACTTTGTGTTTATTAAATGATGCTTGCACACTTTGGATCTTGAACTTCTTTTCTTTTTATTTAAGAGTTTTGAATATGAGGCACTTTAGTAGTTTGATCAAAATAACCGTTCTCCTTTTGGTTATATATATATATATACACTCAAGAGCCAAAACATTATGACCGCCCCTACATTTTGCAATGAACTCGCCTGGATGACGTGGAAGGCCCGTGATCAGGTGGAAGTGGTATTTAACTACTGCTGGAGAGTCTGAAGAATCATTCTTTCACTTACTTCTGTGTGTGATGGGAAAGGCTGCGGATCTAAGCGACTTTGATAGAGGGCAGATTGTAATGGCTCGAAGGCTCGGAACAAGTATTTCCGAAACTGCACGACTCGTTGGTTGTTCGCGATCTACAGTTGTTAGTACTTATGCAAAGTGGATGAATGACGGTGAAACCAGCTGTAGACGACATGGAGTTGGACGTCCACACGCTATCAAAGAAAAAGGTCGTCGGAGACTGTCTCGCATGGTGAAGCAAAACCGGAGCCAGACAGTGGCTCAGCTGACAGCCCAATACAATGCAGGACCAAGTAGAATAGTATCGGAGCACACTGTTCAGCGGAAACTGTTGGATACGGGGCTACGCAGCAAACGTCCCACTCGTGTGCCTTTGCTGACCAAGCGTCATCGCCAACTGCGCCTGCGCTGGGCCGGAACATCGTGACTGATCCCTGGATCAGTGGGAGAGAGTTGCCTGGCCAGATGAATCACGGTTTGTCATTCATCACGCCGATGGCCGTGTCAGGATACGCCGTCTTTCAGACGAACAGTTTCACCCTCATTGTACAGTAGGTCATACACAGGACGGTGGTGGCGGTATTATGCTTTGGGGGACGGTTCTCTTGGGCGTCTCTAGGACTCGTGGTTGTGGTAGAGCAGACCATGAATGCTACAAGGTATCTGAGCATCATTGCGGACCAGTTGCACCCTTACATGGCCTTTGTTTCTCCTGCTGGAAGTGGAATGTTCCAACAGGACAACGCCCCTTGTCACAAGGCTAAAACTGTATTGGAGTGGTTCCAGGAACATGATGCTGCCCATGATGTCCTGGCCGCCTAACTAACCTATTTGGGTTGTCCTGGGATGGCAGCTCAGAGTTCAAAGACCACCGATTCGCAATATCTCGGATTTGCGTGACCGTTGCTTAAGCATCTGGTACAATCTGTCTCCGGCCATCTACCAAGGACTTGTGGCATCCATGCCAAGTCGGATATAGTGCTGTTTCAACGTTTGAATCTTCTATAATTTTATTTTTCTTGTACTTCTAATTGCTTTTCTTCCTGTAAGTTTATGGAATTGCCTCGTTAAGCCTCCCGTTTCAATGTAGGTGAAGGTTTGTCCAAATCCTACAGAAACAAGATGTAACCGTTACCAAAGAATCGATCCATTTGATCTTTTTCTGATGTAAGCTCTTTGATAGCTAATATTCTCATCACCCAGGTTAATGTTTTAATGAGAAGCAGATCTATACAAACCCCTTTCAGAATCCAAAGAATCCAAAGATAAAATAACTTATTTTCCAAACGATGCTGGCGTTTGATTCTAGACCTTAAAAGCACAAATAGTATTTTTCTGATTTCCTTTACAGAAAATACCCTTTCGAAAAGAAATTCAGCATATTGCCGCCTCCAAATGCACAATACGTTTCAAAAGCAAAAACTCAGTTTTTATTTAAAAATGAATGTGTCATGCTTATCACATAGCATATACCCACTCTCATACGAAAATGTGTTCAGACCAGGCGAAAATCCTACACCCCACATCGAAAACTATTTGATACTCATAACAGTTTACCTGTTACCATTTCTCTCTGTTGAGTGTCTCCGGCAGGAAGACAAATGTAAAATTTTGAAAACAACAACTTTTACAAGAAGATTTATCTTGCACCTGTTGTCTTGGTCCCCAAACCTAATAGAAGTTTTCGTCTTTATAAAAACTCAATTATATCACTAAAAACTGATGCTCATTCTTAACCAACAATCGACGATCATCGCAGACGATAGAGATACAGCATTTACCTGTCCTTATGGATTACCGATTTGCGTTAAAGTTCTTTAGATTAAAAAATGTACTAGGAACTTTTCCAAAGATTAATTGATAACTTCAAGAATGTAAAAAATATTGTTTTATCTAGACTGCAGTATTGTATTTATCTCAGACTTTTTAAAAGCGCATAGAAGACTTACGAAATATCTTTCAAAAACTGATACAATACAAATTCGAAGAACTTCGAAGACTGCTTGTCAGATGAATAGAATTTTCAGTTTTTAAATCACCTATATCAAAAAAGTGTGCCATCACATTTGTAGATGAAATATTTATCAGATATGGCATTTCTAGACGGCTGATAAGCAGTAATGGGTCACAATTTATAAGTGCTTTTATGCAGCAGGTATGTTTTATCCTGAAAATCGATCAATGTCTAACGAATATTACAAGAAAAACACGTGGAGCGAAAGAATTATAATTTTAAATTACGATTGGCTATTCTTGTAGGAAATTAACATAATAGTTGGAAAACAAAACTTTCATGCATTTGCTGTGCCTTGAATACAGGAACCGTGTGCCTTGGACATTACATGGCTGTGCCTTGGGACATTATAGGCTTTATACTTGTCTATCTACAATTTATACTTGTCTGCAATGGACTATATGTCATTGATGATGTAGTAAATCACTTGACTTTTGTCACAAAAAATGACAACTTTGTTTCTAAAACAACTAAGCTTTATGTAAAGCGTTTTTTGAAATTCTGAAATGAAATCAAACATAGAATAGAGAAGAAATAGGGCGAAAGTGAAAAGCAATTTTATCATTGTAGACAACCATTTTATTTTTCTCCTGGTAAAAAAGTGTGGGTTACGTCACATTTGAGTAGCAAGGCTCATTTAAAACACTTAAACAAAAAGTTTGTTCCTAATGTCATGTTAATATGGATGTCAATTTGTATTTATAAATATTTTTTATATTAAGTTAAAATTGTTTGTAATGATTGTATAATTCATGTATTGGGGGGTATGTTTTATGTATGTTTGTTGGAATGGTGTATATGTGAAGGACTCTAACCATTACAAGATGCAATCCTATCTGCTCAAAGAGTGACGAGTTTCGTAGGAAACAAATCCTTCGCTGCAAAATGGATAAGAGGTGAGGTGTTTTAATTCGCGAGGGTCTTGCAAAACTTCAAATCGTATGAGGTCAAGTCTGCTTATCGCATTACTGGCGGTGCGAACGGGGAAAGGGGTTGGGCTACATAACCATTGAGAAGCATTATTCTGAGATGTTAAGACTGATATTTTTTATTACAGCATTATATATACTTATTCACATGTCTAATATACTTTATAGATGTAACTTGTTCTAACATAATTTTAATTGTATAAAGTATTTATCAGCCCATATTGTAAATTAATACAAATGTATTTATTTATTTTAAAAATCATTAAAATTGTATTTGATTTATTTCATTTGTTTTTGTTTCTTTCTCTAATATTCATAAGTTGATAAAAGCTTCTGAACCTCTGTTATATATATGTGGTAAAGGTTATTACAGAATTGATAATGAGTTAAATTATTGGATAGGTTATTGCAGTATTTTTAGTGTATTTGAGTGTTTTGGGAAGTTGGATTAGCATATTCTGTTTTTGTAAGAGTAAATATTATTAAGGCTTTTAGTTTAAAGTCGAAAGAAAAAAAAACACTAAAACACACTTAACGAGACGTCCATATTTAATCCTAGCATAGAAATCCGTGACAACAATCTATATCCGTGTATCAAGAATTGAATCTCCAAAAAGCATATTGGATACTATTATATTTTTGTGCTACACTCTGTTCAAATCAGAGACACTCATGCAGTAGTTCTGAGAAATAATGATGTTCACCAAAGACTATGTCTACATCTTAACCTGCTGGAGTGCAAACGCCTCTATAGAACCATATGTCAGGTTACCCTGCTCAACAAGATTGTCCTGTCCCTCGTCGAGACGCCTTCGAAAGCAGAGAGTACATGTAAAAGTGGTAATATAACTTTAACTGAGGTTTTAAGCTAGTAGTCCCGTCCTCTACCAGAGGTGGCCATCACCTCCAAGACAGCCGCCCAAACTACCAAAGATCTGGTTTCCGTCAGCCATGTTGGTTGATTATGAAAATTTCCCCTTTGTAAATACATTTTTTCAATGTTTATGTGGTCTCCTTGTATTTGTATTATCGTAAAATTGTAGAATTGTTAGTTAGCAAAGTTAGAATTAAATTTATGGAGTACTTTTCATTATAGTAGTGTTTTTTACTCTGATTCACTTACTTTAGTTACACATTATTTTGTTATAATACTTTTTATTTGTCAAAATATTTTTTATTTTAAATTACTTAATAAAATTTCAACACGTATTTCTGAATTTTAGTGGCATTGCTTATTTCCATTGTCATTCTAGTAATTTTTATATTTTTTAATTAACTTTAAAGAATTTTGAATTTTTTTCTTTTATCATAAAAGGTGGTTTTCCTTATTAATTATACACACTACTACTTTAAAGAAGTGTATTGTATCTGGTTCTTACATGTGCAAAGTATATAAATATACCCAGAGAGTAAAAGAATCTCATTTTCCACTTGAAATATCAAATCTAACAAGAAAGTCTAAATTATATAAAGAGAAATTTAGGCTAAAAAAAAAGCCTAAATCAGTTGAATATAGTGCAGGATTATTCCTTACAGCATTCGAGACGTTAAAACAATTTTTCTTTATAGCGTTTTTTACCATCAATGCTGTGCAACAATCATTTTAATTTTCTAAAATTCATAAAGAAAGAAATAATTACTTTGTTTAAAATACTGTTTTGTTCAATGTGAATATTTAACATTGTCAAAAAATTACGCAGATCAAGTTTAGTAAAATTTCAATAGATCACAGATTAATAAAATTTAGACATTAAAAACTGCACATTGTTGAAACAGTTATCTTCAAAAATAATCAAGTCAAAATAATAAATACTAAAAAAAAATTTAAAAAACGATTTTTTTTTTAAAGTTTTGATGACAATTTTAAAATAACATTTTTAATATAATTTTCTGGCATATTATTTAAATATTTAGAAGTTCTAACTTTAAATATTCAAAGTTTATTACTTTTGTAAAAGTGGTATGATTCTTATATTTCAAGATGTACGAAACAAAGTTTTAAATTATTATTATGCAACACAATTTTACATGGATGTATTTTGCAAACACCAACAAACATATAAAAAAACATTTATAAGATATGTAAATTTTTAATGTATTTTAAATTAATCTTATGCGTCTAAATACATAAATTTTTATGAGTTTTTAAACAATTTATAAAAACACAAAATTTGAAAATGTTCAGAAGATCACATCTTTTTTTTCATTATAGTTTCCACGTGAGCTAATCGTTCATATACAAAAATTTATGTATTCATATTAATTGTACCAATATTTTTGTGGGCTGACGAACAAGCTATAACTGAAGATACAAGCTATAAAAACCTTTAATTAAAATAACATTGAATTGATTACTGAACTAAAAAATGTTATGTGTTTTAGATGATAAAAAATTAAATTTTAAAATATTTTCTTTTTTATAGCATTTTTACATCAATGCTGTGCAACAGTCATTTTAACTTTCTAAAATTTATGAAAATAAATAATTACTTTGTTTAAATACTATTTTGTTCAATGTGAATATTTAACATTATAAAAAAAATTACAAAAATCAATTAATTAATTGTATTTTCAACATAGTGGAAAACCCCTTTCAGTTTTTTTTTTTTTATATACGAATGAAATTTTAAATAAATAAAAGGGATTCGGCCTTGAAAATGTTCTTGTGTGTCATTACCTTGCTATTTGTTCTCATTTATCATGTCAGGTTCAAGGTAATCTTTCCTAAAGTACTTGGATGCCAAACCTCTAAAAAAATGGCTTAATCATTTTGGCTTCTGTTTGACTCCACTGAAACAACCCTTATCTTCACAAAAAAGGATCCCTCCATTAAGTCCAAGAAGTCATAAACTCAACGATAAATGTCAAATACTTATATCCGTATCTTATCAACTGAAATGTAAGAAATCACTTTTGATTTGAATATGGTTCACCCGACTCTTTGATGTAGAAATTGCTATACGTATAACGGTTAGATTAGAAAAGTAATGGCTTTTATCCGAAAACAGCTACACATCAGAGTTTATGTAACTTGTTTAGCAGATTTTTTTAAAGCATAATCACATTAATTTACAGTAAATCAAACTAATAGTTTGAAGTAAAAAAAAAGCACAATATCGCAAAATGTACATGTAAAATGCATTTTATAAAAATTTAATAAAGAAAATTTTTTAATTAAATGTATTTATAGCCAAATTGCATTTCAATATTCAATAAATATAAAATACAAAAAAAAAAAAGAAAAAAATTAAAATTGCATAGTTTAATTTCAAAAGAAAATTTTTATTCTACTTTTATTTTGTATTGTTTTATGGATTATTTTAAATGATGTTAAAATGATCCATGATAGAATTAAGGCTTAAATTAAATTATTAAAACTATGTTAAGTAAGTAATTATTTCAAAAATCAGCAATAATAGAGGTTGCTATATGACACAATGTTCAAATTTGATTTAACTGTCTCAAAACAATTCTCATTTCTAGAAAATGCATTTAAAAACTAAATAAGTCGCCTACTAGTGATAGAAAGAAGAATAAACCAAAATATTAAAAGGATAAATGTATAAAAACATCCAACTTAAGACTTAAAAACAAATTTTAGCAATAAATAAATATATTGCAGAACCAAATTACAAAAAAAAGCAATACAAAGACATTAAGTATTTATAAAAATTTAAGATAATAATTTTGAGTTTAGATGAAACTTAATACTCCGATTAATAATGTCAGATTTTTGCAGTCTCTTTCAGAATTTCCTAAATATTGCATATTGTTTTCAAAATCAAAATTTTACTTTCCTTTCCTCGTCAATAATCACTAATTCTGATTTGTGTCAAAAAGAAAATGTATTTTGCTTTAAATTGAATGATACAATTTTCGAATTTTCACTTACTTTTTTAGAGATTTTGATTTTACAGTAATTTCAGAAGTGATTTGAATACGAAAATCACAATCTCAAATGTAACTGAAAAAGATAAATTATTTAAATAAGAGTTATCAAATGTCTTTTCCTATCTACTCTTTAAGCTATGTTTCTGTTAATAAGTTTATTCGATTATTGTCGACCTCCCCCTCTTTATCATTACATATAATGGTTTCCAAACAAAGAAGAACAAGAAATATTGAGATTCATGTGAATTACGAATATATATGAATGAATTCTATAAGAATTTAATTCTGTTTCAGAATATGATGTAGAATCGGTAGATCTGTTATCTTTCAACGTCATTAGGCACATGGCCGAAAACAGACAACAAAAACCTTTTGCAATTTACAGAAATAGTAATTGCTTGAAGTAATTTAAAGGTATCTATGCTTTAGATATGAGTACTCATCCTTTAACTGATTAACTATGGTAGCCGGTCATTGACAGAATAGAAAGCAAGATAACTGAATGCGAACCGTTCCGTAATTCACTGATTGCGGAAAGCCTCTCAAAGAACAAAATCAACTTTTCAATGGAGCAGAGATAGACATAGAGCTAAATGTGGCGCAGATGACCTCCATTTTCAGCTAAATACAGAGGCACAGAAACACTACACCAATCCATCACAGATACCTTCTTGTATCAGTCATTGAAGGCCGGTATCCGAATTAATTGTGTGCAGGAATCTTCCCGAAGAAGTGTTATCTGAATAAGGCTTATCATTGCATGCTTTGCTTTCATCACGCTATAGAAATGGAAAGCTTAATTGGGCATACACACATGTCAACTGAGTGCAAGTCAATAGATGTCTGTACTTATTACTGATAAGTCCTGATTTTGTAGGCATTTTTGTACATATCTCACATCATATTTTGTTCGCAAAGTTTTGTTATTTCAAGTATATTGTTGATGTGGAGAAAGATAGCAACGCGTCGTTTGCATGATATAGACAGAATTTATGAGTCCAGTGCATGTGCACGTGCAGTATATATTTGCATGGCTACACTGACTTTGCATGGCTACTTTTTGCATGGCTACACTGGCATGGCTTGAATAACAAGCAAGAGGCACCTGTAATGATTAGTTGTGAAAAGACGACATTCTTAATCTAATTGCTGCCCTTAATCAAGTGCCCTTTATCCTGCAAGATGGAACTTAAGTTTATGAAGAATAATCTTCGTGTGTGTTAGGTTGGTCAGAACGTTCTCCGGTCTTGAAGCTGATTGAGCATGCTTCCTCCCTCTTAATATGCCTCTGAACAACTATTATCCTTCATTAGTATGTAATGTATATACTAGAATAATCAAATGACATTGCCAGTTTCTTATATCTTATTTGTACTGCGCAAATAAATGTGTTATGTTGGCGCTCTTGTGAAAAAGGCTTTTCTTCTAGACTTTTACCTATTTTTTATTTTTTCATTTTAGTTCCAGTTTAATTTCCATTAATGTTTTGAAGTACCTATTTATATTTTTGATTTATTGCCATATTTATATGTTGTTATCATTGACGATTTTAGATCATCACAAAAATAAAAGTATCTGTTAATCAGGGATTATATTAGGATTCTACCATTTAAATATTTAATGTTATTATATTGAACATATTTTCTTGAAAAATTGCTTATTGATTTCCTTTGCTTTCTTTGCTGGTATTTTAGCCTAATTAAATTTAATGCAGGAAATTAAGTTAATTAAATTAAAGCAATTAATTTCTAAATCAGGCAAATGCCGGGTCATATCAGCCAGTTATAAATAATTTTATGCAACTTATCAGAATTTTTAATTCAATATAAACTTTATGAAGAAGAAAATAAATGAATAAATAGCAAAATATTTAATCTATTTTGATGATTTATTGAAAATTTTTCACTCATAAAATAAATCTGAAATTATTGAAAAATATCTTTATAGCAATCTTTCAACACTTAATAGGATTTTTTTCTTTTTCAAAATTGCCGTAATGTATAATTTTAGTTAATCGATAACTTAATAAGCTTCTGCTTATTAATTTCACATACTGTATTTAAAATGGCATTTTAGCTAAACTATTGAATGTCTTTTAAAATATTAAATCAACAATTTATTTATATATTAATTTATTAAAAGAATATTCAGTTTAAAACATATCAAAATCTTTTATATTTTCTATTAGTGCAACTGACTGATTTTTCAAGCAAATAATCAAGTCATTCACATATGTCACAACGGAGTTTTATTAGGCCTATTAAAATACTGTTTATCATTAAAAAAACGTATTAAAGAAGATTGACAAACATTTTGTTATCGTCCTTGAACTTACAAGATTATTTTCTCATGGAACAGGTAATCTACTCAAAAATAATCATGGCTAATTTTCTAAACCAGTCCTTTCCCCTTTTTTCAAGAAAAAGAAGAGAGAAAATTCATAATTCAGATACAGGTATTAACAGAATGAAGCCGTGTGACGTATGAGGGACATTTTAGTAAAACGAAACTGATAGAAATAAAAACCAAGATGTGAACCTATTAAAAGTGAAAGGACGAAATGTGTACGTGATTAAGTTGTTATGCCACAGTAATTTTAAAGGTAAGAGTTTATTTTAACTGTAAAAGCCACTTACTCAGGTGCTTAAATAAATATAAAGTTGCTCAGTTGTTTAAATAAAAATAAAAGCTAAACAGTTCTTTCTATTTATGGTCTTCCCAATCATATTAACGCATAAAATAATCAATCTAGATTTACATTAAAATACTTTTCAGGAAAACTAATTACTGCTATTTCCAATTTTATTAAAAGATGCTTAATTTTTTGTGTTTTTTATTTATCTTTATTCTTCACCCCCTTACAATAATATTTAAGTCACTAATCTTCCTATAGCATGCTAATTATCTGCCATAATTAGAAATAAATAAATATATTATTATTGCAAAAAAAAAAATATCAAAAGGATAAAAATGGATTAGTTAACATGATAAATAATATTGCAAATCTTACAGCTGCATTTCTAACATTTATTTTTAAATGCTGCATAAATGCGTATCTTATGAAATGTGTTGATCAATTTTAGTGTATCTAAGCAAAAAGATCAGTCAATGATTTTATGAATTACATCTTTCTCCTTTTTCCAAAACATAATTATGTTTTAACTAAAATGATGCGATTTACGTGAATAATATAATTAAGTGTATAAATTAAAATTTGCTGAATTAATTAAAATTTAGTTTTAAATTATTAAAATTTACTGTACCTTTAAATCACGTTATTTTTTCCATTCCTTTGATGTTCTTTAATTAACTGAGAATTCAATGTAGTCATTATATTCTTGCTTTTTTTTACTATTGCTGAATAGGTTGACACTAAAAAGAAATTTTCAAATTAAAAGGGAAAGTTTCTGTAATAATTTTTAAATCTCACTTTACTGCAAATTATTTCCAAATTGAAGCTTTTGATTATGATGTATGATTTGATTGTAATGTATGATTTATGCTTTTAGAAATCTAATTTATAGATGTATTAAGTTTTAACTGTAAAAAATATTTAGTTTTTTTTTTTTTCTGTATTATTAAGGTCTCTAATACTGTTAAAAATAATTCTTGCAATTTTTAATTTTTATTTACGAACTCATAAGAGTTTGTAAATAAAATGTTAATTAAATTTGATATTTCATTTAGTTGATGTTTTGAAAGCCAAATGCACAATTTAAAAATTTGCTTTTCTACATTACAGAGTAGATGAAGATAGCATTGACTAATTTCAAGAACAAATGGCAGGTTTAAACCTAAATTATTTTTATTACCTTAATAAAGTAATTTTTTTTTTTACTTTTCTCCTTTTTTTTGTTTGTTTTAATTATTCATAATTGGTCCCATACGGCATATACATTGAGAAATAAAAATATGCCCATGTTAAATTGAAGAGAACCGAAAAATTGACACATATTTTTATTTTCCTCTATTATATTCCTACTTTATATATTTCTCATTTATTTTTCCATTATCTAGCTGTTTCTTTTCTCTGCTTCTCTCTCTATATATAATATACATTGGTATAAATTTATAAATTAAATAAAAAGCTTAATTTTTACCTTGAAAGCTTTTAATTTAAAAACTTCTTTTTTTTTCATTTTAAGCTTTTAAACTAAGCTTTTTAACTCACCCGATTCAAGACTCGATGGTAACATGTTATCAAGCAGGAGGACTCAGTTTCATAAATATGAAAGATGTATTTAATGTAAATTAATGATTTTTAATTAAATAAAAATTTATTTTTATTAATAAATTGTAATACAACAAGTACAATATTCTTTAAAGAATAATTCAAAAGTTCTGAGGGAACGAAATTAAGAATTATTTTAGAAATTCTGTCGAATTTGCAGAAGTATGGGATTTTTTTGTGCTTTTACTTTGTTGGTATTTTTCAAGTGAAATTAATTTTTGTATTCTAAATCTTTTGATATTCAATCGTTATTTTGTCATAAAAAAAAAGAAATTAAATATGTGTGTGTCATCAATCTTTTAATGTGGCGTTCATGAAATTAAAAATAGATTCAAGAAATGCCTAATTTTAAATTATTACATGAATATTTTACTTTGGCAAAAATTTTACTGAACAGTTTTATTATTTAAGAAAAATAATGATTATTGATTTTTATAAGATAGCAATTTATATATAACCTTTTAAATGAATAACCGAATTATATATATTATCAACAAATAAATAAATTAAAAATATTTTTGGATAATTCATTTTTTTAAAATTCTAAAAATAAAAGTGATATATAACGCTTTACATAAACTCATAAGTCTATGCTATACTGCGTTACATAAATTTTAAAATAAAGCATTATAACTGAATTTGATAAATTTTTAATTTACTATTCATTTCAAAAATGATTCAAACTTACTTAAAAATGTATTCTTTAAATATTGATTAATTTATTAAATTTGTTATTTAGAAAAATTATTAATTTTTGGAAAAGGTTTTAAAAATTTATTTTAGTGAAGAATATCGATTTACAACAAAAATATAACCAATGTATGAACATTTAAATTAGTTTTTAAAAGTATATTTTAAATATTAAAATTTGAGAGTACGTTCTTTTAGTGAAGCAGTTTTTTACAAAAATAAATTAGATATCTTATATTACCATGTATAATATGAGAATGTATACAGCTAAATTACAAGGGGTCGCTTATATTATATAGATCCGTATACAACTGCTTACGTACGGGAGCAGCTAAACTCCCAAAAAACGTAGGCACTTTTTCATTAGCCGAGACCAAGCAATAAATCTCCAAATATAGCACTTTTTTTTATTACATTAGTTAATATTTCTTAAATTTATGAAAAACTATTTTTTAAATAAAAATGAGTTATTCGTTTTATAAAAATAAGTAACTTTGTTTTTGACATTGTTTATATTTTCTAGTTTGTTGTGTCCTCGTCAAAACGAAAAAAAGTGGCGACATGTCGAAGAGTTTTGCGCCCGGATAACAAACAATACCAAAACATTACACCAGAATAATAACAAGCTGTGTTTTTTTATTTCACACTCCACTCGCCAACTTATTTTTCATTTACGGTGAAATGCCGAGCAGCTGTACTATTGTTAGAATTCTCAGCAAACGCGACCACTGTTACTTGTAATTAAAATTTGCCGTATAAGTATATCTTTTTCCGCTTATCTTTCAGACAAAAAATAAAATGGCACGGAAAATAAGACTACCACGAATTGTATACAAAACAACAACTAAATAGAAAGAATGTTCTAGCTTCAGTTAGGGTTACCAGAATTATAATTATCGTCGTTGGCGTCTGATGTTTTACTTTACAGCCATTTCATTGAAAAATATTCCACCCATTTAACCTTCTTGGCATCATTTTCGCCTTCATAGTGACATGTTTGACTGAAACAGGAAATTTTTTTTTTCCTTTCTGCTTATATTTTGGCTTTTGTTTGAATTTGGATAAATTTTTGAAGAAAAAAACCCATTTATCGGGATTTATATACGGATCGGCTTATATTCAGAAATATACGGTACTTACAGAGCCTGTTGACATATTTTTTTAACGATTTTGAACATATATATAAATAAACAAAGATAATTTTTCTAACATGTTCTGTCTAATATCCCTTTGTTAAACTGTCATATTACATCTAAACTTCCAAAATTCCAATGATTTTTTTCTTAAAATATAAAGGATTTTGTTTCACCCTTCCTCCACAATCTTCTTAGGTCCATCCAATGTTATGGAATGCCACTTATGCAGAGTTTGCTTTAAAAACCCAAATGCACAGTAACTCTATTCCGATTTAATTTTTTCAAATCATAGAGCAGTACATTTAGAGGTATAACTAATAACTTTATACTAATGGTATCTAACACAATGAAAGTAACAGATGGGTTATCTTCTTTGAAAATAGATGTTAAAACGTATTTCTGATGGTAATATGAGTTAATTTATGTATTTTTTTATTTTGATTATTTCAAGTTTTCCATTGTAAAAGAATCCAATAATAATCATAAAACTTTTAGCAAAACTTTCCATGTTTTCTTTATACCAAAATTTTTAGATATTTTTCTAATCAACCAATCATTTTCTATTGCAATGATAAATATATCTAAGACAAATCAGTTGTAACTACATACTTTCACTTTTCACTTATCAAATAATCTTCATACAATATGCACATAACTGATAAACACTTGATGTTAGCAGCTAAACAAAATGTTTTGTTGTTTAGCTTAAAATCAGATTTTATAATTTTTTTCGAAGGAGAGGGGAAGGATTGTCTTTTAAAACACGAAATGCAACTTTAGATACAATAAGAAGTGTACATGACTTTGTTGGGTATGCATTTTTTTACTTGTTTTTCCCAATCAAATGTAGCTTTGTCATTTCTTTACTTTTTTATTAATTATTACACTTATTTCAAGTGTAGAAATATTAAAAATATGCTTATTAGAAATAATAAAAATTATGCTTATTAGAAATATTAAAAATTATGCTTATAAATATTAAAAAATATGATTATTGGAAATATTAAAAATTATGCTTATTAGAAATATTAATTGTGCTTATTAGAAACATTAAAAATTATGCTTATTAGAAATATTTAAAATTATACTTATTAGAAATAATTATGATTGTTAGAAATATAAATTATGATTGTTAGAAATATAAATTATGATTATTAGAAATATTAATTTTGCTTACTAAAAATATTAAAAATTATGCTTATATTATGCTTCTTACATTTTTTATCAG
The DNA here is from genome assembly GCA_021605095.1 of Caerostris extrusa. Lineage (NCBI taxonomy): Eukaryota > Metazoa > Arthropoda > Arachnida > Araneae > Araneidae > Caerostris > Caerostris extrusa. Next base: position 22,984 of record BPLR01002270.1, read on the forward strand.
TCGAATAAAAATATTTTCTCTTCCTAAATAGCAAAAATATTACCTTCGATATATAGTTTTTCAGCGACATATTTAAGTAAAAAATAATTTTAATGATGTAGACGATAATTAAACCCTATTCCGAACCTATTGGGGTTTTTTCTATACTTATGTAAATTTAATTTATATGGAAAGTCAAAATCGTTACAAAAAATATCTAAATGCTTGCTGTATTGGCTAAATTTTTTTAATTTTATTAATATTTAAAATTTTAAGTGAATTTTTACTATTTTTAACTTAATTTTTAATACAAAAAAATTACGATTTATAAAATAACATGATTCTTTTTATTTTTTAAAAAATATTGCAGAAAATGTAATAATTGTAGATAAAACAGTGAATTTTTATTTACAAACTATAGATTTCGAAATTATATTTCTCATTGATTATCTTCCTATTAATATTGGAAGTTTCTTCCCTTATTGAGATTTTCACTACCATTGGAAATAAATATAATACTTATGAATATTACTATTTTAAGGCGAATGAAAAATTAGTTATTAAAATTTGAATGTTTTCTCAAAAGTTCTGAAATGTTACAGCTTCTAAAACAAATAGAATAATGAACATAAAAAAAAAAATGAAAAATTTTAAACAATGTTTTAAAAATCTATTATTGTTTAAGAATAAATATGTATCTTAATTTTTAGCATTAATCGTTATTATTACAGAAATATTTTCTAAATAAAAGAGACTTCAAAAAACTTACTTTAATTTCCTTATTTTCAAACAAATATCACATAGTTATTTTCATTAAATATAACTTTTTCGAATAGCCATAATAAAAAATGAATTTACAGAATTCAAATAAAATTTAGAAGAAAAAAATTGTCTCACGAATTTATCGTTTGCAAATATTTTTAGATTCACGGCTTTTACTTCTATTGATGTTCAGTATAAAAATAATTAAAAAATTTGAATTTACAAGTTTCAAAAAACGTCAAAATAAATAATTTTATTTTGTTAACTTAAATATTTTTACTTTAAAGCATTAATTATTGATGATTAACAAAAAAGAAGGTCATTTTTATTTAAATTAATTTTTTATCAAGTGTGACTTTGTTTTGTTGTTATGAATTCCATAATGTCACGAAAAATGTGAACAAAAAATGAGAGTAATTTTTTAAAACAACAATTAATCTCATTTTAATTCCTCATTTCAAAAAAAAAAAAAAAAATTTCACAAACCAATATTAATCTGCCACTATTATTTGCATTTGCTTTTAAAACGATTTTAAGTTATAATTTATATTGCAAAAATTTAAAAATGGAATTTATTTAATAATGCTAATTATCGTTTGTATTTTTATTTCATCGCTATCGCATTATTTTTTTTTATTTTCACATATACATTATTTTATAACATTTGAGAAGTTCTAAATTTATTATGTTATTAGAATTAAAAAATTTTTTACTGAAAAGATGAAAATTAAATTCTTATTTTGAAAAAATTGATATATATCTCTCAAGATATCTGAATAACTATAATGAACTATTTATTTTTAATGAACATCAAATTAGTAAGTTCAAATTCTATTATTCTCTCCATTCCTTTGAAATTACATATATATCAATACATAATAGACATTGATGTTTTAAGTGCCATTCTTACTTTGATGGTTAGCACATAATTATTCTTATATTTGTTCGGAAATAGTTTCTGTAATAATGGTGACAAAAATTATTTAGAAATTGATACTTAAATTTGCATTGATTAGTCTTTTTAAGTTGTGTGTCAAATTTAGAATAATTATTTAAAATATATTTATAGATTAAAATATTGATTTGTTCCAAATTGAATTTCTTTCCCATTAATTATATATATATACGCAAAATGGTTGCCTTTATATATATATACATATATAAGGCAACCATTGGCATTTATATGTGTGTGTGTGTGTGTGTGTGTGTGTGTGTGTGTGCAAAATGGTTGCCTTGTTATTTCAGTCCTTGTCTGTTCTATTCTAGTTTTCGAATTGTTTTTATAGTTGCAGCAACGAAATTGTAAAATCCTTTAATAAGCATAAAAATCAAAATATTCAAAGGGAAAAACTGCATTAGCAGATAAAAGAATTCTAAATTTTGTACAAAATATACAACGACAGGTTGTAAAAATATGTTACCCAGGAAATTCGTAAATCTGAAAAGAATTATTAAACCAAAACTCCAGTTATAAAATTTTGAGATGATTTATCAAGGAAACCGTATCTTCAAGATGTTATAAACCATGCCATTTCTGATCGTTAGATGACTGGACCCAAATCAATGACACATCTAGCGAAGTATTCCGATAAAATAGAGTAGATATGTTACATCGACAAAGTATAGGAGGTTTTCTGTTTAGATCCAACAAAATATAGGATTAAAGAAAAACTAATTAGCAGTAAAAGAATGTTTTATAATGCAAACATCTAATCATATGATAGAACTTCATGACTGTTTGTAATAATAAGGTTCTTAAATGATGACTGATGAGTGATTGACTGACTGACTGAGATTAAAAATTCATCTGACTAAACAAAATTATTGCCCATTATAAATCTATTTGTGTAGTATCTGATTGAAAGATTTATTGCCCGCTGTGACAATAATCCTTCTATTACTGTTAATTAGTAGCGTAGGAAAGGGAAATGACTTTGCAGATATTGGTGGAATGATTTACTATTTCTTGGAAGTGAAAAAGCTTCCATTGTGTGGAAGATTTATGGAAGTTGCAAAGTATGGAAAAAATATTTAACAATAAATAGATTGGGGATAAAGATTAGAAAAGTACTGACAAAAATGTATGTGGAATGCCACTTTTAAAAAAAATATTCTTGAGTTATTTTCTGTGTTGCTGTTTAAAAGTATTTTTTACAGATGGAATTGATTCTGAGCTATTAATAGGAGATATTGCTATTATTTTGATACTGATACGGATTTCCTGGGAGTTATTGATATTGAAGTGGAATTTTTATTTTGTGGAAATATATAAATTTGTGGGAAGTTTTGAATGTTAATTTTAATATTAAGAAAATCAACTTGAAGAAAAATTATATTAGTCTTTTTTTTAAAAATAGGCTCTATTGGATAAATATCATAACAGATTTTTGAAAGTTTGCTAGTTGATAACAATTAGGTCATTTTTATGTAATTACTAACCAGTATTTATAAATATTTAGGAATGTGGAATACTTTATGTTTAGATGTAAATATTCTCATTATTAAAGATGTAATTATTAAAAATGCAGAGATCACATACAGTAATCGAAGTTATTTTTAGGATATTATTATTGCCGTGGTAAAGAGAGTTTAAAGTATCTTGGCGAATCTGAAAGGAATTGTTATTAAAGAGATCCTTAAAATTAAAAATATCCATAGAAGAAATATTGTCTGAAGAGACGTTTAAAATTTTTAAAACAGGTTTATTGTTGTTGATAAACCATGTGTAATCTCTCATGATGGTATTAGAAATGACAGTAAGAAGATTTAAAAAAAGTCTCTTCTGGTTTATTCATATATCTAAAGGTGCCACAAGTGATAAAACGATAAGCTATTGGAATTTTGGGAAATTTTACATACATTTTAATATAAGGAAATTTGATGAAGAATTTTGTACTGATTGTAAAGAATTTTTTTAAAACAATGATTTCTTTTACTGACAACATTAAGAATTGTTTAAATATATTCATTTCTCTCACAATCCTCTTCCCCCTCCTCTCTCTCTCTCTCTTTCACTATATATATTCAGACAGAATGGAGTTAGAAAGAGATAGAAAAAGCAAGATAAATGCTCATTTGCACATTATGTTCACAAATTTAATAATGACTATTATAAAAAAAAATTCTCAGTTCTTATAGTTTACAAAAACCGAGAATTTTGATCTGAGATTATATGCAACTAGGACTACATATATTTAATAGTTTTAAGAGTTACTTAGGAGTATCACAGATATCTGTTGCACATAACTCAAATTTTTCCACTGAAATTAAAAAACGGTTCACTAACAAAAGCATCTTTTTTTTCTTTTTACTTCACCCCCATACATAGAGCTATGTATCCCCTACCAGTAAAAAAAGAGTAGGATGGCTTAATGTATACTACGAATATCGAAGTGGGTGAAAAGGTGGGGGTGCTTTCCGGGAGAGGCTTTAGGTGGTACAGCCCCGCATTTGCGTTTTGTATTGGAGAAAAGCCCAAAACACCTTGACCAGGCAGCTTGAGTGTCGATGTGAGATGCAGTTTACACATTGCCACATTCTCCATCAAAGTCACCTCGTTTCTGAAAACAGTTACTACAACAAAGCAAGTTGCAGATTCGAACCTCCTCCCAGCTGTACGCTAGCTGCGTACCTTCCCACTGCGTTACAAGTCGGGCTAACAACGATATCTATGGGGTATGGCTTTCTGATATATAGATTTGCGTGCCTATTTCTGATAAAGGCATGACATCTTGCTGTTCGGTTTCGAACTAAGATCCTCCAGTTCGGAAATGAGCTATTCCCGAGCCAATTTAGTCCAAGAATACTCTTTGGTTAAAGTTTTTACAATTTTACAAGCAAACTGTAATTACAGGCATTCGAAAAAAAATAAAAAAAATATCTTATTTTACTGGTAAAATAATTTGCAAAGGAAAAAGTAGACTTTCCTCCCTATTCATGGGATGCAAAATAGATAACCTCATATATTTCTGATGTGGACTTACGTAATTGAACCACTTTTTCTTGCTGCTGGGTTTGAGAGTTTCTTTCATATACAATTGGAAATCGTATTCTGCGGTTACTGTTGCAGATAAGCCTGTGATGAAAAGATCTAGTAGCAGTGACTATAATTTACGTCACCTCCGTATCAACGTTTTGCACTTCTAATTTCTTTTCCTACCCCTTTCTAATGATCACAAATAGCTTTCTAAGACAGTTTTTAAACTGTCAAAGAACTCGATAAGTATGTTGACCTTCTTTCTGTCGATCTCTTCAATTTATGTAAGATGATAATATTGACATTCCTGTCAAAGATTTCTTTGCTACCAGCAACAAAAATAATTATATTGGGTCAATAATTCTTATATCCGAAAATCCAATGACATGAAAGGTGAACTCTCGAAATCAAATAAAAAAATATATTAAAAAATTCATTTAAATTCATTAAATTGATATAATTGAGTCGTTCTATAATATTGACGAAATATGCTTATCAACATTAGATATGTTTATTAAAACATAGATCATCCTTCGAAATAAAGCTTTTAGTTATGTAATATTAGATATTGATGTCGAATTCTTTTAAAAAAGGGTTTTAATGCATCATTTTTTCATCATTAATTTCATCGTTTCATCATTTGTTATAATTCTTATATTCATATATATATAAATATCATATATATATATATATAGAGATATAGATGTTATATTCATATATATTATATTATATATATATATATTCATATTCATATATATATATATTAATTCATATTCATACATATGTATATAATATTCAAAAATATGGTTTTCTTCATTTTTATGAAAAAACCATATTTTTGTTTATAATTTTTCTCGAAATGTGTGCATTAGAGCATTAATTTATACAGACAAAATTTTTTTTTTGCTAAACAGCTTTTTTTAACTTGTATTATTACACATCCTAATTTCTTATTATTATCCTTTTCCTTTATTAATTTTTCCTTTTTTTTTAATGAAATAATTAAATTAATTTTTTTTTGTGTTATTATTATCTTTTTACTTATGAATAAAATTAGAGAATGAAAAATTACATAATTTTCAGAGAAACAAGCTGAATATTTTAAAACTCTATTTTTTCTCTTTTTTTTTTGTAAAAAAAATTTACATTCTGTTTCTAATTACATTCTGTAAATATTATAATATAAAAAGTATGCAAAAATAAAATATGTATTTTATATTATATTATCTTTCCGCCTATTTTTATTATTTATATGTTATATGTATATGTATATAAAATAGGAATTTTTGTTTAGGTATTTTAACTTAAACTTTAAATAAATAGATAAAACATTTCAATATTAAAAATTCAAAAATTTTAATCAAAACTTTAAAATTTCTACTTTAAAAAATTAAAGGGACAATCCCTTTATTGCTGTGCACTTTTCTAAAATGTCAGCATTTTAAGAACTACAAATAGTAGCAAGAAATATATTTTTGATAAATGAAAAAATTAAAACATAAAATTAAATTATTTCTTTAATTCTTTTTTTAATCTTTATTTTAAAATACTCTGCTTGAATGTTGAAACTCATTATCTTAATTGGCTTTTTTTCTTTGAACAAAAAAATTACATCTTAAAAGAGCATCATTTATTCTTTATTAGAAATATTTTTCTCCACTATTATATATTTATAATAGTCGAGAAATTAATTAATAATATTAATAATTAATAAGATCGAATTCTAATTTATTTAATAAGATCGAATTCCGATTAACAGAATATTAAATTCAATATTTTAAGATATATTTAGGCAGTAACAAACATATATAGTTATAACCAGAAAACTAATTTGGAGAAAAAAAAATTTCCTTAAAATTAAACTCTGGTGAATTTTTTAAATATTGTATTACTTTTCATTTTATGGAAATGGGAAAAAAATTGAAATTACAAAATCCTTATTTTTTCACTTTATTTTGTTTAAAGATTCCATGAATTTTTATATAAAGTTGAATAATATTTAATTTTTTATAAAGTTGAATTATGAAACAATCAAGCTTAAAAATCAGTCTTAAAATATAAAATGTAAACTTTTTTTATTAACATGAAGCATTTGAAACAGTTGTGTAGAATAAAGTATAAAATACTCTTGAACAAAATCTAAATTCCATATCAATATTAAATATTTACAGTACAATAATATTTATTATAAATGTTTACATTTATTAATATATACATATAAATATACATAAATATATACATATATATACATACATATTTACATTTATTTTAAAAAATTAAAGTAAATTTTTTTCTTATTTTTAATGTTCATGCATTTTCACAATAACATTTATTTTCTATAAAAGTTCATGTTCTTATTTTAACATGTTCTTATTTTAAAATATTTTCTGACCATGAAACATTAAAATGAAATTTACCAAATAAAGACAATTTTGTCCGAATATTATAAATATAAAGTAAAATATACATTAGTTCTGCTTGCTTTAGAAATACTTCTGTACATTAGAAGTGTAACGGAAAGGAAAAAAAAAGTTGAAAACATGTATTTCGTCATATCGGTAATTCTTTTTTTCATGTTGCAGTGTCAATGGAAAGAGCAGACAAATAGGAAGGTAAACAATTTTCTAGGAATAGGACAACAAAATATTCCAGTGCATGTTATTGCCCCAGTATTTAAACCAGATTACTTCGCAAAAAGAAAATCCCTACGGGCATGGACTGAGTGGTGCACGTACTGAAAACGTTAATAAACATTCAAATCATTCTGTGTAATTTATATATTTATTTCAATGACGCCATATCTAAGACCAAAAACATGTTGATGAAATGATCTTGCTGTTTCACAATTTAAAATAACTAGAACTTTAAAAATTTTGTGCAGCAACTAAACCAAATCAAATATCAAGTCCTTACTTATTTTAAATTATCAAGAACAAAATTTTCATTTAGTATAATTTGAAGTTTAAATAAGTTTTCTCTAATTATTTATATATATTTTTTAATTTTAAAAGTCCCTATCTAAAAGTCCCTTTGTTTTAAAAATATAAAGTTGAGAGAATTTGCTCAATTTTTATAGCTTTTATTCTCAAAATTTGGTTTTATAGTATCAAGATTATTATATGAATTTAAAAAGTTCAAAACTAAGATCGACTCTCAGCCATTTGATTTCAGTACACGAGATTCAAATGGTGAAAATTTAATATATTCTTCGAATAAATTAGTTTTTCAAGTTGCATACAAATCAATTTCCAATCTATTTTAGATTACCGAATCAAATTATTCCGTTGATTAAATAATTGAATCGTGCTAAGTGATTATTTTTCTATTTTCATCCAGGCCTTGGAGAAACTGATTGTGATCTACTTCCATTTTCCTCATTCTTTCGAGGCGTAAAAGTATGGCGGAAGAAGAACAAATGCTCTACTTTCGTTTCTATTTTGCGAACGAACGTCACTTTCTTCTGTCACTTTCCGGAATGTCCTGTGACCTCGTGTCCCACTAATCTTGTAATTTGGGACCCAAGCCACAAAAAAAGAAACACTTGCAACGGCCATTATGGCCTATTAATTAGTGTTTTCGGTTTAGGATCACAGTTTGAAATCGCGGCTTATTGATATTGCGGGAATAAATTTCAAACTCGAAGGAAAGAATTGTTCAAGTATGTCACTAAAGTAACACACGATTAGATGTTTATTTATTAGTTGTAAATCGGAGAAATTGCCCCGCTAATTTTGTATATAAGAAATTAGCACAAGATGAAAAGGCAAAATATCCTATATTGCCATCATGCCTCTTCTATTCCTCATGATCCGCGAAGTTTCATGCCTTCTAAAGAACCAAAATATTCTGTTAATTTTACATGAAAATTTAAGTTTTAAATTAAAATGTATTAAAATTTAATAATTAATTAATTTTAATAATGAATACATTTATTAAATTAATTAATTAATTAAAATTAAATTAATTAAAATTAAATTTAATTAATTTAGTTAACTAATTAAATAAATTTTTAATTAATTAATATAATTTAAAAAAAAAAATAAGTTATAATTTCTTATAATGTTCACTGCAAATGATATCAATTAAACTGCCTTAATGTAAGTAGAATTATTTTTCGATTATAAATTAAAAAAAATATAACAATCCCTAAGGAAAAAATTATAACAATCCCTAAATGTAAGACTTAAAATGATTATATAAATATGCTGAATAAATAAAAAGTCTCTCCACTAAAATACCAATACCACAACATAAATTTCATTTTATACATCGAGATCTCGTGTTTTGTTCATCAAACCACTAAGAATCTACGGAAGATCTGAAAGAACTTTCAATGTTATCTGTGACGCATTTCCATGCTGTATGTGAGAAAATACCGGAAAATCTCATCCGGCTGATATATTGCCAATGTGAAATATGTATTTATACACAAGCTTTCTCTTTTCTGAAAGTAATGACTATAAGACACACCGACAACTGATACTAGACTTGCTCCTACTGTCCAATAATTTATTAGGTATTATTCCTCTTCTAATTATTCTTTAAATTACTTTAATTATTTTGATGAATATTTTTTCCGCTCTCGGATTTATTTATTCTCCAATGTTGTGTTTATTGTATTGCATTGTTTTTACATTTTTCCAATAATTTACCATATGCATTTTTTAATTTTTATATTTCGACATTTTTATATTTTTTTATATTTTGGAATTTCATATTTCCCCTCTTTCTTGTTAAATTTAAACTTTTGATATTTTTGTAAAATTTTCCCTCCTCCATCGTGTGTCCATTCAATTTCACCCACATCATTCCCAAACTGTAAAAGAGATTTCTCAACTCTAGGCACAGTGATGTGGAGTGGTGTGGTATAATAATAGTAGTGGTGGTATACTAGACTGTAAGAAATATCACTAAATCAAGAGTCATGCCTTTGCATATATTGTCACATACTATTATATTATATAATTCCTTAAATGATATTTAACAATTTGGATTTATATAAATATTTGAAATTGTTTTATAGTATCAAAGATTTAATTCGTACCAACAACCCCATGGTGGGCTAAGGTGCCTTTTGGCAGCTTTCGAGAGAGGAGATGTTTTCTTTTTACGGGGTAGAGTTCTCAACAATGCGTCCACCGCTCTACAGTCATATTAGACCAGGATCCATGATTTAGAGGTAATTTCGAACCGCTTCAAACATCCATAGCACCACTTGCACTCGAACCCGAAACCTGTGGCACCGAGAGCCAGTATTGCGTATATTAATAAATAGACATAAAAGAAAAATATATAAATGTTTCTGTATTAAAAACAAACTATATAATTGCACTTAATATTATTATTAATAATATATATATATATATATATATATATATATATATAAATATATTCATCAAAGAACCCTTTTATCCACTTAAGTACGAAATACTTTTCACTACCTTGCCTTTCAAACGCATTTTTTAAATAATTTTCTTTTGTTTTAATTTATTATAATTTGCTAGTATTTAGAAAAGCATAGACCCCCTATTTTTTCCAGTTTTAATTTAATGCTGTCAATTACCGCTTCTCATTGTAAACAAATCTGCCAACTTTTGTCGAGAAGAGTTTAATGTTTCATTTTCTTACATTTCAAAATCTGAATAATTTTCTTCTAGAGATTCTTATATGTTTTTTATTTACATTTTAAATTTAAGTTTTATTTATTTAATTTATTTTGTGCAATTAACTTTTCTGAAATATTTAATTATCAATTCTTTACATGGAAGCTTAGTAAAAGCTGCATTGGTATTAAAGGAAAGGTCCATTGCCGTTGCCTTGTTCCACATACGGAGAAGGTTGTCTTTCAGAAAAGCTTTTTCAGAACTGAGTGTCATTGACTTGATGGGATATTGACATAAATTTCTCTGTTTTACTTAACATTAAAAGTTTTTTAACAAAATTTGTAATTTTACTTTATTAATATATTTAAATTATTTTTATATACTTAACTTTTGGTAATGAAGTAGTAGGATCAATTGTGAAAGGCATGTGAAATGCATTTGGGAAATTGTAAAATGCATTTAAAAATTGTGAAATGCATGTGAAATTGTGAAATGCATTTATTAATACCATGAAAAGGTATACTTTAATATATAGAAATCCAGATTAGAATTTCCCTAATTTTTGTAAATAATCTGTAACAAAAAATTGTCACAATGAATAACAACTGCTGTGGCTTTTACAATGCAATTAGTATATTATTTTACTAACTCACAGGCACTACAGACCATGGTGGACCAAGGCCATTTCGCTTCTGGCAGATTTCGAGACAAGAGATTTTTTTTATACAGGTACGGCTATCAGCCCTACGTCCAATGCTCTACAGTCATATTAGACAGGGACCTACGGTTTAAAGTGGTTTTCGAACCCGTTACCCATATCCGGGCCTGAATGGCGGAGTGTCTAGCGCTCTGACACCATTTACCACAGGTTACGGTTCACGTCTCGGCGGTGGCATAGGTGTTTGTAGTGGTTCGGAATCCACTGTAAGTCGTTGGTTCCGGTCTCATGGGACTGTAGATCGTCACGGTGCAAAGTCAGACTTCTACCTACGAGTGCTCCATCACAACAGAAGCTGCCCCCTTTCCCTTCAACCATGACTCCATACAGGTTCGTGGGCTTGGTCTAGATGTGTACCAAGTGAGATAAGAAACAACAACAACACAACTACAAACATCGACGGCCCCTGTCGGGGCTCGAACCCTAAATCTGTGGCACAGAGCTTCAGTGATTCGGCCATCTGGCCACACATTACTTTACAATTTTAGGATTATTATTGTAAAAGAATGTTTGACAAGATTATTTATTTTTCATCCAATTCATTCATTTATCCAACTTTTTTTTTTTCCAAGTCAAAAAAAAAAAAAAAAATTATAACATATTAAAGTAAACTTTAATAAACAGAGCAATACGTGAAATTTGAACTTTTTAAAACATTTAGAAAAATCTGCAGACATGTTTAAAGTCAAATAGACAAATAGATTATAATTTTTGACTTTGTTACCTCGTTAGTGAATATTATATGTAGTCGTTTGCCTTAATAATAAAATAATATTCCTCGTTCACATTCAATATAACCAACATTAGCTTGCTAACATTTAAGATTTTTTTACTTGAAACATAATTTATTATTTGTATTTAATTTATAATAATTTTTATTAGTTATAATAATATTTAATATTTATATAATTAATTAATGTTTATTAATAAATTAATTAATAATTAATTTTTATTATTTATATAATTATTATGTGTTTGC
>BPLR01002270.1:40000-87079 GCA_021605095.1 Caerostris extrusa
TTATAAATAAATAATATTTATTTATTTTTTTTATGTGAGTAATTTTTCCCAATTAAGTTTTTCCTAACTGATAGATTTTTTTATTTTTTATCAATTGATGTGAATAGTTTTTTCCATCAATGAGAAGATGAAAACTATTCACAAAATTCACGAGACTAAACTCAAGGACAAAGTAAACTATTAACCACAAAATCTATTGTTTAATAGACATGATTATTAAATGACATGACTAACCAATCAACAATTAAATGATGCACATTATATCATTTGATCATTAACACAAAATTATAACACAATTAACTGATTTATATCAACAAGAAAATTCATTTCCCAATCGTCTCATAAATCATTTTTTTTCAGTTAATTTACATAAAAAAACAATTTACATAAACTTATGTATAAAATAATTTTTTTAATGAAAAATAATTAGGATTGCTCTTTTATATATTCCATCACTGTTATTTTAAAATTCAATAAATATCCTAAATTCATTTTAATAAATGGTTAATAAAAAATTAATTAGCTAATATTTATTCGTTATTTTCATTCATTGATAATTTAATAAAATTGTTTTTTAAATAAAAATATACCATTATTGATTGATGTATAAAACAAATGGACCTGATGAGTGACTAGCTCTCTGGTGGTCGGTACTTTCGTTCGAGTCCCTGCAGTACTATGGAGGTTTGTAGTGGGTTCGGAATCCCCTTTAAACCAAGTCCCATGTGTAACCGTAGGTCTGACATTATCCGTAAAAAAAGAAAACGTCTCCTGTTTCTTAATCTGCCAGAAAGCAGATTCCGAAGCAGGAAACGGATGTGGTCCAACATGGAATGTGGTTCCGGGTAGATTGTTATATAAAACTAAACAATCGTAGAATACGTTTTAGCTTTTAAATGGAGATTTGATGAACATGAGACAATACTAACAATAAATGAATTATTTCACATATAAATTAATTTATGAATAAAATTTTAATAAATGAATTTAATTATGTGTTAAAAAATCTACTTTCATCACACTTATATTATAGTTACTTAAATAAGTTGAGAGAAAAATAATGATAAGCATATAATATTTCATCATCATTTTTATATGTAATATTTCAGATGTGCTGTCATGGCCATCAAGAAGAAACATATTGTTGATTATTAATGATGCCATTTCAGATGCTCTATCTAATTTATTAATGAATAAATCCTAAGCAAGCTTGGTTCAAGCAAATTTTGAACAAAAGCGTCAATGATTTTGAAGGGTATAATATTAAAACACAAGACGTGATTAAATGTATACTAGTTATGCGTTAACAAATCTATTTTCACCATACTTGTAATATAATTATTTAAATATGTTTACAGGAAAATAACAATAAATGTATAGTAACATTTCAAATGTACTACCATGGCCACCAATTAGAAAACACATTTTAAATTTCTAAAGATCTCACGTAAAATGTCCTATCTAATTTATCAATGAATAAATGACCAGCAAAAAACTTGGTTCAAGCAAATTTTGAACAAAAGCGTCAATGATTTTGAATGGCATAACATTGAAAAACAATACGTGATTGAATCAATAACGTACATACAATACGTACGTGATTGAATGTACGTTAATTCTGCTAAAAATTCATGTTAATAATGTTCTTTCACATAACATAACAATGATAGTAAAAAAATGGCTTTTAAGTTTACAATTGAACTCAATTTACTCAATTGCATAAGGTATTATCTGCATCCATTGTATAATGCGATTAGTAAAGCATCATTAAAATTTCTAACGTGTGCTATCTTACCCATGAATACTTAAAGCAACCGTTTTTTCCTTTAAAACAAACAGAAGCTCAGTGGTTACATCATCAAACGTAACTGATATAACCCTATGAACCTTAATCCCCTTTATTAAGTCACTACACACAGCCAACAGGTCAGTTGTCCCAATAAAACAGTCAGACAAAAGTTTTTTACTTAATGAAACTTCAATCGTACAAACTTAACCGTAGCACTAACGGAGATTCACGTGCACTCGTTCACGAGACCTGGAAAAATAGTTCGGGAGTAAACCACATCACCCCCTTGATCAACTCTTCAGGAAGACATTCAGATCAGCCACGTGAGCCATTCCTCACGTGAGGTTAGGTAACAGAGACGACTGTGTGACCCTTTCTCAAGGCAGCGGCGATCAATCTGGAGAATCTGAGGTTTCACTTTCATTGAACTTGGTACCTTGACTTTTGAAAAGTGATATTGAGAATTATTTATTGATAGTGAGTGTGTTGCTCTTACGAAGTTCAAATAAATTGAGATTAATTAAATATTCAACTATAAATTGAAGCACTGGGAATCGGTGTTATGCACTTGTACAGTTGAGATTCTGCATTTCGGTAATAATACCATTATGACATCGACGAAGTCTATTAACAACTATAGTGCGATTTAAAAGGTTATATAACTTTTGTTATACCAGATATAATATTTTTTATCTCAATTATGTAATAGAAGCATAATACAAAAACTGTTATGTTATTTTTTTAAATTTCTTAAAATAGATTTTTAAAAATTTAAAACCTCCATCGCATTAACCTCACGACTTTTATATCAGAAAGCCAATCCAAACTATTTTTAAAAAAAATTATTTCATATATAATTTGACATTCCAAGCTGGATCATTGGTCAGTAAAAGGTTAAAATCGATATTGTTTATCGATGTTAAGTATATTGCCCCAATACTAATTATTGGTGATAAATCCATTGGATCGTCCAAGTCAGTGTCCAGGCATGAATTCATGATTTCTATCAGCTTCTTCAACAATAATTATATTTTCCAAAAGCAAGCAAATACTGGGTCTAATGACAGAGTGATTAGTGATTTGTCATTCTATACTATTAGGTTTCGGGTTCGAGTCATGATAGTTTGTAACTGTTTGGAATCCACTTTGGAACCACTGCCACCTTTGGACAGTCATATTGGGGTCCCAGTCTAATATGACTATAGAGAGCTGGGCGTCGGGCTGCCCCGTAAAAATAAAAACATCTCCTGTCCCGAAATCTGCAGTAGGCAGACAAGTCTTGTCCCACCATGGGGTTGTTGCGCCAATGGAAGATTTGATTTGTTTGTCGCTCTACGGTCATTTACGCCAATGAGGTAGAGGGTATCGTATTTCTTTAGAAAGTTCGCTTCATATTAAACTCCTCTGTCGCTTTTATGATTTCTTAGCTCTAACTAAGATTTCACCCTGTAGATTATGTATAAATTTTTATTTGCTCTACCTTATTCTTTTTAGGAATTCTTATTTACTAGATTAAGACTTATGACTGTTGGCGTAGGGCTGACAACCCTAACCTGTATAAAAAAACCTCATGTTTCGAAATTCACCATAGGGCTGTTTCTCCCTTGAGGAATATTTTTTTTCCTTTGTTCTAATAAGACGACAAGGACCTACAGTTTAACGTGGATTTTGAGCTACTAATAAACAGCCATGCCCTCGCCAGGATTCGAACCTGAATCCTGTGGTGCCAGAGCGCTAGCCAATTGACCATCAAGCCGCTTTACTATTTAGAATCAAAATATGCTTTTTATGCATGTTTGAACTATAAATAAATTTAAAAATTATCTGACTTTATATTTCTAAAATATTAAAAATTTGTCAAATAAAATTTTTTTTAAATTTTATTTGACAAATTGAAAAACAAATTGAAACAAATTGGAAAATGTTTTTATTAATTTTGATGTTGATGATGTCGATGCATAAAAAGAAATAAAAGTTGTTTTTGTTACACAAAATGAGAAAAATAAATCCTTAAGAAACTTTAATCATGTCAAACCATTTACTAAAAAAAAATTTTTCTTTAAACTTTTACAGTATGCATTTTAGGAGCTATTCTCATATTCACCAGAAAGCATTTACCCCACTAAATATTTTACATACATTTACAATAAAAGTAACTCTAAGCGTTAAATTGTTGGTTAGTGTTAAATAAACGAATATACAAAGATGGGTTAAAATTTAAATTTAGTCACAATGTAATAATACTCAAAAATCTGATTGTTTCTCATTGGTGTTTTTTTTTTCTTTCATACTTTGGTACCAAAAAAAAAAAAATGTTATAAAGACATTTATAAAAATTTATTTTAAATTAATATTTCCATGCTAAACAAAAAACTTTAAATGTGGCATGAATATTTAAAAAAAAATGCTTTAAATTCTATCATTTATTTGAGAATAATAATATATCAAAGTAAAGTCATCATTCAATTATTTACTCTTGAACAAAATTATAAAACTAACCTGAAAAAAATTTGAAAAAAATTTTTTTTTTTGTAAGACCTGCTTGTTGGAGAATACTTTTTCTATAATCTCATAGAAATACGAGAGATTGAAATTCACAGATAAAAGCTTTTATTTTATTTAGTTGTTTTACAATAATAGATACAATAATATTTTTAAAAAGGGGGTGATACTAGCGATGATTGGGGTGTGATTGGGTGAAGATACTTGAGGTACAAGTTGGAGAACCTACAGCTTTGTTTACAAACGCACAAACACCACACACGTAAAACTGCAGACATTATGTAACACATTTAAAGACATATTATAGATTCGGGGAAGGATTGCCCTTCTAAGCAGAAAAACCCGATAATTCAGGTAGGCGCAGAGTGCACGAAAGATATTTCCTCTTCAGTGAGAGTCTGTAAGCCAACTAATATGCAGGTTTGAATTAAATATATTTCCCCTCGGGATGACAGATTACAAACTAAACGTTTCTCAACAAAAGCGCCTGGTTGGTTGACTTCCTCTCGGGTGGAAGTCTCGATGTCTACTTACCATTTCTCTCCCATGCCATAGGGGCGCTCTTGCCAGTGTGTAGGAGGAAGTGCGGTTACAATACAAAATAAATTCAAACCATTTATGAAAATCTAAAGTTTTACATAAATTAAAAGTTTTGTGCAGCAATAAAATTTAAAATGAGTAAATATCAGATGAAAATAGAAAGTCCAATAATATATATTAATTAACAAGTATCTCTTCTTTATCATAATCATACATTTGGTAAGAAAAATTGCCAAATTAGGAAGACGCTTTCGAATTTCCCTTAATAGAGAGTTTTTGCATACCGTATTTTTATCGCCCGATATTTTTTCCCTAGCGCGCATGCTCATAGCAAACATTATTACAGATACGCATGCGCAATTTTTCTATGATCATGCGCAATTTTCTATGATCATGCGCGCTAGGAGAAAAATATCGGGCGATAAAAATACGGTATACAAAAACTCTCTAATAATTTTTAAGATACCATATAAACATTTTACACAGATTCCATGTGAATCCGAAAAAAAAAAAAATCATACAGGTTTTTTTTTTTTTTTTTTTTCCGCATTGTAAACGTCTTATTAATTTTTTTTTTCATGTTTTCTCCTTTAATTATTACAATACAAACGTTAAATGATAATGTGTTTTACATTTGTAAATATTTTATTTTATTTCTTCATTTTTTTTTTTTTTCTTCATACAAATTAAAATCAAATTGATAGAAATTAAAATTTATTTTTGAAATATGAAAGTTTCGATAAATGATCATTTTTTTAATTAAAATAATTTTATTTCATGTAAAAGCAGAAAAGAAGTATCAATTGTTTATCAAAAATTAATAATTAATCATGTTTTAAATGAATTAAAATTCATTGATTAAACAAAAAAATTATGTTTAAAATTTTATGCTAGAGTACTTTTTGCTTTTCTCCAAAAAATAGACGTCCATCGATTTGTCCGAATCGAACAAATTCGATTTCGGTCTTCTTTGTCACTTTTTCAATAGCACAATTCACATTTCTCAATAATATAATTTACCGTGAAAGATCCAAAATCGGTGTCGGATCACTCTGACGCTCATAACACGATTGAATCCCGAATTTCAGTGCTTCGAATCCACTTTAAACAATAACTAGGTTCTTATCTAATATGACTGTAGAGCTTTTTTGGCTGACAATCCTACCCCGTAAAAATACAACATTTCCTCTTTCGAAATCTGCCAGTAGGCAGATGGCCTTAGCCCACCAAAGGGCTGTTGCACCAATGAAGAAGATTAAAGTGTTGTTATGACTAATCCTCAATGTCCGACAGCACGAGATTACACGCCAGTCTACTCATGTATGGAGGAAAAAGGGGAAGCTTCTGTTGTGATGGAGCACCCGTAAGTAGAAGTCTGACTTGGCTGCGAGTCGCTGATGACTATAGGGCCCCTAGAGTCAACAACACTACCCCGTAAAAGGAAAACGACAACTCATGTTTCGAAATTTGGCAGAAGGTCTTGGACCGCTATGGAGCTGTTGCTCCATGGAAGAACTAACAGATAGAATTTTTTTCGCTATTTATAAAAATTGTTTATTAGTTTGTTTATTCAAACTAATGTTTTTAATTTCTTGGTTGTATGCCTGTTAGGCATAGCAATAAATTGAAATTTAGTTATAATTTAACGATATTGCCAAAATATCCATTCAGTCTTCTTATATATACAAGGTTTGGTTTGTCGCTGTACTGTCATTTTTTGTACACTTTAATTTAATTAGATCGGGGCCTACAGTTTAAAGTGGGTTCTGAACCACTAAAAACCTTCATGTCACCGCCTGGATTGAACCTGAAGCTTGCGGTACCATATATATATACAAAGAGATAATAACATTCATTGAGAGGATCTTGGTGGGATAAAAAGAGCCAATTTAAATCACTTCTTTATTGTTCCTTTGCATACACGGGTCTTTAAAAACATATAGTTGTTAGTAGTCAGAGTTAATAGTCTTTCAATAATTTAACGTTTAATTATTAAATAATTTATTTATTATCTTTATTGTCTAAATTACTGAGCTATCGAATATCGAAAACACCTCGTGCCTACGTTTACAAAATAATTAAATAAGCTTACGAAACCCATGTTACAGACACTAAACAATTATGATCGCATATCTCATTGTCTGCACCATTGAATTAGTTTACGGTCAGATATCTAAAAGTCTGATATCACCGCTTTCAATATATTAGCGAACAGGAAAAATGAGTCGTCGAAAAAGAAGATACCCGTGTTGTTTTTGTGTCCGTGTGTGTTTATGTGTTTTGCATAATTTACAAGTATTTTTGTTAACTAGGCCAAAATGCTGAACTCGATACAAATTCGATCGAGTTGTTAATTTTGCAAGGAAAGTGTCGCCGCATTCTTGTTCTTTATTACCCCCGTCTGCGCACTACTTTTCGACTTTAGAGCTTAATGTTTCATCTATATAGATAGAATTAGACCTCCTGATCTACAAACCCGCTAAGCTTGAATGAGGTGGAAAAAATAAGGGAGCTGTAATTGCTTCTTTTGTTCCTTCGAGTTCTTTAAGTGTTAATGGACGAGGATTTCCCTTCGCAAAGATATCGGTTCCAAATTAGAGGAAGCATTTCTTCCCTTTTAAATTTTTTAATCGATGTTTTTTTCCCCATTTTATTACCTTTACATTTAGCTACTCTACTTGTTAATTTTATTGAAAAGTAAACTTAATAGGTTGTTATTGTCTAATGACATTTGAAACTCAAGAAATAAATGAAATACGTGCTACAGTTAAAAGAAAAAAAAGAAACTGTATGCTTTATTGGAGGAAGGAAGTAGAATAGAGCAGATCTTCTGATTTACATAGACAGAACAAAGTCCCTCGTATATATGCCGAGGATGGTACTTTAAATATGTAGGCCAGGAAGTTCTAAACTTTTAGTTCAAAGGAAATAATTTAGTTCTTGAAGGAAATAATTTGATTTTTGAGTTTTTAAATTTGAATAAAACAGCAAAATTTTCATTGTACATTAATACTGCGTTACTTATCACTGCATTAATACTACTTAATACTGCGTTACTGAGTCACTACTTAATACTGAGATACTTAATATATTACAGCAATAATCATTAACACAAAAATTAGCTGGCATGTATAATTATCAGCATTAATAATTATTTATAATATCAAGCGTAATTATTCAATTTTATTTTTGTCTTTAAATTTCCTTAATTGAGCTCTACTTACTATAAAAACAAAGTAAAATTAATAAAATCAAAATTATATCCAAATATCAAACATTAATAATAAATTAATTAATAAGTTTTTAAAAATTCAAGTATATTTTTACCCGCTAAGCGAATGCGGCGGATAAAATAAGGGAGCTGTAATTTCTTGTGCTTCTTTTGTTCAAGTTTTTGCGTGTTAATGGATGAGGATTTCCCTTCAAGATATCGGTTCCAAATTAGAGGAAGCATTTCTTCACTTTTAAATTTTTAATCGATGTTTTATTTTTTCATGAAGTTTTCCATTTTATTAATTACCCTTACTCACTTAACTTACTCTACTTGTTAATTTTATTGAAAGTTAAACTTAATAGGTTGTTATTGTCTAATAACATTTGAAAACACAAGAAATAAATGAAATACGTGTTACAGTTAAAATAAAAAAAGAAAGTGTATGCTTTATTGAGGAAGGAAGTAGAATAGAGCAGATCTTCTGATTTACATAGACAGAACAAAGTCCCTCGTTATATATGCCGAGGATGGTACTTTAAATATGTAGGCCAGGAAGTTCTGCAGTTTAGTTCAATGATGGAAATAATTTAATTCTTGAAGGAAATAATTAATTTTTGAATATTTTAAATTTGAATAAACAACGAAATTTTATTTGTACATTAACACCGCGTTATTTATTTGTTGTCAATAATCATTAACACAAACATTAATTAGCATATATAATTCTCAGCATCAATGATTATTTATATTATTACGCATAATTATTCAATTTAAATTTTTTTTCTATAAATTTCCTTAATTGAGCTCTAAAAGAAAAGTTTTTCAAAAAAGAAATTATTAAAAAATCAGCTAATTATATCCATTAAATAACAAAACATTAATATTAAATTAATTAATAATTTTAAAAATATAGATAACGTATATTCTCTGTGCATATAATTCGAGACAGGAGGGTATTATTTAGATGGGAAGCCTGGATCTTAGGTATGCCTTTTAAACGTCATTTCATCGTCAATCAGTGGAGCAACAGCCCCATCACACTGTGCGAAGGCCGCCTAACAGTGGCAGTTTTCGAGACAGGAGGAGTTTATTTTTTTATGGGGCAGGCCTTGCCGAACGCTCCTACATTCATATTAGATCGGGAGTTCGTCCTACGGCTTAAGGTAGATTCCTGGAAGAAAACCACTCAAAGCATTGAATGACTCAAGGCATCCATGGTACCGCCAGGATTTTGAAGTTATAAAGTCCAACCTGAGGCAACCAACTCCAGAGCGCTAGTCACTGAAAATCAGTCTCTGACAAATCATTATCAACAAAGATATAGATGCCACATATGTCAGACAATCATTACAGCAAAAAAAAAAAGTTTACTAACGAATCTCTCTACAATTGCGATAAGGACCATATTTCAGCTTACGTATAGAATATCATACTAAACGAATATTTGAAGTTATCTATATTCTATCATGGCATGAGACGAATGATATGAATTTGAACATTCATAATGATATTACACGCTATTGGTTATCATCCGAGATGATATAAAAGGATTAGATAACCATCAAATCATAAAGAGACTAAAGGATTCATACCTGCAGGAATACTCACATCTCTGATTTAAACTCAAATAAGAAAGATGCGATTATTTTACAGTATTCTAGCGCCCGAATAAGCAATCATTTTCAACACAGCACTACTGCTTTTTTTCACCCCCACCCCCTCCACATATAATCAATTAAACATGTACGGGATCGGCTAATTTTTGATTATATACCAAAACTATGTTAAATTGAAAATCGAGAGATTAATATTGCAAAAAAATGTACTCAAGGTCTCTTTGATTCAATGCCAACTAAATAAAAACTTAGGGAAATTCCCTTTTCTTTTTTTTCCTGTGATGTGCGGAGTCAAGGTGTGATTCAGTGATGCAATATGAGATATACCACGAAGATGTGAACATGCAAGTACGAAATATAATTCTTCAGCCCCCTCCTTCCGCTAAGCAGACATTCAGTATAATCAACTAAACATGTTATCACGGGATTGGCCAATTTTTAAATATGTACCAAAATTATGTGAAATCGAGCAATAATGTTGACAAAAATGCATTCAGGGCCTCTTTGCTTCAATACCAACTAAATAAAAACCGAGGGAAATTCCCTTTTGTGTGTGTGTGATGTGCGGTGTCAAGGTGTGATATAATGATGCAATATGAGATATACCACAAAGATGTGAGCAGGCGCGTACGAAATGTACTGTAAAAGTTGTTAATTGTTAATTAAAAGATAATTGATTGGATATCGTGTCCTTGTGTCTAGATTTGCAGTTGCGTACGTGATTACACACATATGCAGTGCCGTAGGAATAGATAATCAGCAGTATTATACAAAATAGTAATTATGCAATAACCTTGCCACACAGGGCCATATTCGCACCTGGGACGCTGTGAGGTTGTCGAACTCTTCAGCCTTGCAATTGGCCATGACTGCCTGTAGACACACCTCCACCGCACTGGTTTGACTTCGGATGGGATCTGCCCATTATATCGGATCACCAATATAGACGGCGATCACCTGTTTTGCCTACCTGTATCACAGGCGATCACCTGTATCACCAAATTTACTTATCGATATGCCTGATGGCATTACTGCATACTACTGGGAAACTCGACGTCGGATGGCTGACCACATAGGGGTAGGATATAGGATATATATATATATATATATAAGTAATTACGCAATCGTCCTATTCATTTTAAAAAAATAATAAATTCTAAGAAATTTTATATTTATTCTAATATTTTATTTAAGATAGTGAAAATTACTATTACAAAGTTATAAATTTACTTTCCGAGCTTTTATAGAACTAAACAGTTACAATATCATCCACATTTAGAGCAGGGGTGGCCAACCCGCGAATATTTTTCCGACCCGTGAGATTTATCACACTTTCACAAAATAATATTTATTTTATAATGCCCAAAGTAGTGGAAACCAATGTATTTAAAAATTACGTTATGTGTGTATCCATATATTCAAAAATTAACTGCCGAAATTATAAGAAAAATTAACTTTGATTTTAAAATAATATTTTTACGAATATATGACAGATATTGCTTGTTTTATTTATGATTTTACAGTTATGACTTCGCAGAATAATTAAATTATATTCTGCGAACTCATGATGCGTCATGGATCATCTTGAAACATCTAATATAAGAAGTTTTATGTTTCACTTTTAAGTGACCTCAGTGACCATCCCTAGATACACATAGTTGATAGCAGAGCAAACCAGACTGCTAGTCTTAATTGTTAACCGTTTTAGTTCAACTTACACCTGGGAATCGATTTTTTTTTTTTTTTTTTTTCCAAAATGAAATTGTCCAAACACAAACACGCTCAAACATAATGGACGCTAACTTACTAAAACACCAATTACGACGTGCAAATACCCAAATTGAGATCGATTGGCAAAAGCTAAGTGAAAGAGTCGAAAAAACAAAATCGCACAAGTAAAATAAATATTTTTTATTGATTATTTATTTTAATATATTTTTCTTTTTTTTATTTCATTATATTTATATATCTTTTACTATAAATTATCTATGTTTACATGTAAGAATAATAATAAACACATTAATAATAACTCATTATGTTTCAATTTTTCACTCCAAAAAAATATCTATGGTGTGTCTAAATCTGATATGAGGATATATAATTTTATATGCGGCCCGAGGAGTTATGATGCATTTCCAAAGTGTCCAACAAGGTCATTTGGGTTGCCCCCTGATTTAGAGTATAGCATATGTCGTCTTCTATAACTATTGCTGACAGATTTACGATAGTTTAATCATTTTACATGGAATTTATAGACGATCTTTTAACAGTTGAGAATAAATATTTATAGAACTTATAACTTCAAATATGATATTTTTCCTCTGGTTAAACTTGTAAGAATAATGTGCAACTTTCTTAATAATATGCTCAAATTTGGAAACTAAATTGACAAAAAATGTTTGTAAATATAAGTTAGAACAAAATGTCTATTTTTGAATTTTAATAAATTATTTGAAAATAAATTTTTAAACAGATATATCTTTTCAACATCTCTGTTTTTTTTATTATTATTATTTATTTATTTATTCTCATTATAACGAAAAATTAGTAGATAAAAACATTCTTTTATTTTTGTTTGAATCTTATAAAAGCTTAAAAAAAAAAAAATGCTTTACAAAATCATAAAAACAGAAAAATAAATTTTTCAATTGTTTTAAATATATAGGGATATCTTAATGCTTTGGCTTGCCGCCAAATGCAGAAAATTCGACCTTTAATGCATAGAATGCTAACTTTCAACTGTTGGAAATAACCTTGCAAATGATTAAATGACATTTTTTATGAAATGTTATACAGTTCCATGATATTAAGTAAAACCACTGATATATCACGTTTGCTGCTAATATTTACATAGAATCACTGCAACGTGACTTATAACACTATGATTAAATTAATCACATAAGCATGAACCTTTACCCAAATTACTGCGGGTTAAAAACCTAGCTAAGGACGTTTTCATAAGACTGACCTCCGGAACTGGAATTGGTCATGAAGTTTTGCACAACAATTAGTCAAGTACTATCCTTTTAATTATTTATGTTAATTAATACCTTTTTCAAATATGCGTAGAAGGGAAGTAAAAAAAAAAAAAGCCAATAAATTAATTAATTGAAATCGTATGCCTTATTATTCATTTACTGAAAGTAGGATCAATTAGGTTAAAATACTTTTATTGAAAGAAAAAAAAAAACCCTCATCCACTCAATGTATTACATTGGTAAATGCAGGGTAGATTTTCCAAATATCCCCTTTTAGCAAATCAATTTCAAACATCTCAAAATTAGGGTTTTATTTATATGTTAGTACTTATACGAATAGATGCACATCATTATACATAAAAATGTACATACTCTACACACGACGTAAACACATGCATACATACGTACAAACTTACACTACATCATACATACGCACATTCACACACACAAACATATATCATACATATATTCGCATATATATATATATATGCAGACATGCGTAAACGCACACATGCATAACACTGGCGTACATACATAGACAAGCACAAACATACACTATAAATACTCATTCCAATATATTCACACACAGGTAAATACACACATTCATATAAGCATACAAATGCATCTGCATACTTATTTAAGTAAATATGCACTTGTACCGAAAAAAATACTGATTAACGTTGGCATACCCTCATGTATATTTAAGCATATCCATATCAGTACATAACATATAATCAATATATATTTAGACATGCATATACGTCTTTAAAAACATGCATTAAGTACTAACCGATAAATAACACTTTAATTTTGAGAGGTTTGAATTTGAAATGCAAAAATGTGAATCTGATTTGCAAAAGGTGAATTTGATTGGCAAAAAAGTAAATTTCGTTTGCAAAATGCAAATTTTACTGGCAAAAAAGCAAATTTCATTTGCAAAAAGTAAATTTCATTTACAAAAAGGAATTTGATGTATCAAACCAATAGTCAATGCACTGATATTACAAAAAATAGACTGTCCGAATAAATGGCGTATTTTTTAACTACTTAGAATTCGAAAATTAGAGCAAGAAAAAAAAATAAAAATATTTTTCTTTTACTGATACTTTTACTACATATCATAATATTAAGATATCATGTTAAAAAAATTTACTTTATATGAAGTTCTCTTACAAATCATAAAATCAGCAAACTTGATTTAAAAATAAAAAACATAAGAAAAGAGTAATTGAAACAAAAAAAAAAAAAAATATGATAGCTTTAAAATATCTCGTAGACTCTACAAATGTAATGAGATCCTTTTTAAAAGGAAAATTTTTTAAATATCATAATGTAAATAAATATATATTTATTAATTTCAAGCAATAGAAGAGACATTAAAAATTTTGTTAAATGTCAATCTTGAACCTAAATGTTTCTGTTCCAATTTTTATGTCATTTAAACTTGTTTTTATATTTTCCTTATTTTATTTTAACCTGAACAATTTTGATAAAAAAAAAAAAAAGAAAATTAATTTTGAATAAAATAAAATAAGTTGAAAGTTATGAGTTGAATATATTTAATAAAAAATAAAATATGTTAAAGAAATCTCAGATTAATTCTTATAGCAGTTAATCCGTAACCCCATGCAAAAATATTTTCAAAAAGATAAAAAAATTAAAATAAAAGGCATGAAAAATCTTCTCCAATTTTAAGTTCATTGATATACATTTCAAGAAATAATCAGAACTTTTTTCGTTCTAGTCCATTTTATGCAGTTTTTAATATAAATTTTAAATAAAAAAACAACAAAAAATTTTAATTTTTAAAATCTAGTACATGCAGACATGATTATTTTTTTACCGATTATCAACGACCATCTATCAAATTCTTTATTTCCCCTAAAACCCATATATTTCCCGAAAACAGCAAAATTTTAACTTTTAAAATCTAGGATAGGTAGATATATTTAATTTTTTTTTTTTTACCGATTGCCAACGGCCATCAATCAAATGCTTGATTTTCTCTAGAACCCATATATTTCTCGAAAACAGCAAAATTTTCATTTTTAAAATCTAGGACATGCCAATATGATTAATATTTTTACCAATTGTCAACCATTTATCAAATGCTTTATTTTCCATAAATTTTAATATTAAGGTAGGTTTACTGCTATGAAATGTAACTCATTGTCGTAACAGTAAATCTACCTAGACTTGCTTACAAGGTCAACAAAAACCGATTTATTATTAGCCCCACTATTTCTTAAGATTTTTTCTTGGAAGTGCAAGTAAAAAATAAAAGATAGAGAGATAACAAATACTACAGAGAGATAGAGAGAGAAAACACAATTTTTCCTTTAAAGCCTACTTAATAATCAATAAGGGTTGCATCACAAGGCGCCGATCCTGAACCTCGGTTTTGGCCCGAGGGGGGACGATCCGACTTGCAAACACGGAAGCCGCAATCCGCCATTGCATCACCACCACTACTATCCATTTTTTTCTCCTACTGATCCAGTGAGCCGATTCTTTTTACACGTGCCAAACCTTTTCTCAATCTAGATCCGAATGACAGACTGCACACACCTTGAGAACGATCGAGGTCAATGTTGGACGTCTCCGAGCCATTCATTAGGTTTTGGTTTTAATTTTCCGCCTTGTATGCAGCAGAGCTTTTGGTGTCTGCACTGCGCGTGTGCCTTGAAGTAAAAGGATACCTTCTCCATCATGCAAGTTTTCGATTTCCTTCCTCTAGCCTTTATCCTTCGTTCTAGATTTGATATCGGAGGAAAGAAAAATAGTTAATTGTTGTGTCTCTTTCATTGTTACGAGAATGGAATCACATCTGTGTTCAAGAATGGAATCAAAGGTTATGTTAGGTATCCATTGAATCGACCTTTAACGTTAAACATCCATTTGATTACAGCAAAGAAACCCAACGGCTTTAATTGAATTCATATCGCAGATACTTATATAAGCTTTTTGCATTGCTCTTAATTTATAACTTACTTAATAAAGGTAGATTTACCCCTAGATTTAATTGGGATAAATATCAATCACAAATCAACTATTATATTAATTTTTTTTTTTTCTTGACATCCGAGATTAATTTTCTAAAAAATTTTGTTAGAGCTTTTAGAATGTAACGCTGTCTAGACTTATGTAAGTTGCATTCACAGTAACTTTTATAGTTTATTAGTCCAATCGATAGTTAAAGTTAAATATCCATTTGATTACAGCAAACGGTTTTAATTGAATTCATATCAAAGATACTTATATAAGCTTCTACAATGCTATTAAGTTATACCTTATTTAATGAAAATTAAATCTAGAGATAAATATCACTCATCAATCAACTATTATATTCGCCACATCATTTTTTTTTAACATCCACAATTAATTTTCTATTAGTGCTTTCAGAATGTACTACATACTATATAGACTTATGTAGGTTGCATTCACAGAAATTTTTATAATTTATTAGTTCCCTCGCTTAAATATCTCCAATTCAGATTCATAAAGCTTACTTTCGTGTGAATTTTAAATAGTTCGGAAAACTACTGCAATCTTTCCTAACTTTCAAATGTAAGGTAGTTACCACAAATTGCCTAATTCTCTCATTATTCCGATCGTGTACAGATCTCAAGGTGGATTTGCAACGGATACTAAAATCTGCATATGAGAATGTCAGCTTATTGGTAACATAAGAGGATAGATAGAAAACAAACTTCCGATTGGTTGGAATTCTCCGACATAAAATTTTAATAACATCTTTTACACTATATTTGATAAATAAGTAGATTGGATCAATGATTTCGACGTAAAGAACTTATTATTGTGCTTATTAATACTTTTTATGTGCATGTCTTGTGCTCATGATCTTCCTAACTGCAATTGCAACTTATTGAACTTGTATTTTCCCATGTTCTGCCTAATGAAGAAAGGGGCCTGATAGCCAATTGGCTAGCGCCCTGGCCTTTTGTACCCAGGCTTCAGATTCGAATCCTAGAGACGGCATGGATGTTTGTTAGTGGTTCAGAATCCACGTTAAACTGTTAAACTGTAGGCCAAACTGCTCGTAGAGAAACAAACCAAACTTAATGAAGAAAGGCCACAAGAAATTATGTCGGACATTGAAATTTGGTTTGTCGCTCTACGGTCATCTTGTGCACACTTTAGGCTAAACAGACCGGGACCTACGGTTTAAAAACTTCCGAACCACTACAAACATCCATGGCAGCCGACACTCGAACCCGAAGCCTGTGGTACCGATTACACTCGGCCATTCAGGCCCCATCGGACATTGAAGGGAAAAATGTCCTTATTAGTGGCTTCACGGCCAATCAGACGATTTCATTCACAAATGGAAATGACAGGCTGTGTATTAGTGGGACAACCATACTAAGAACTATACAGAGTATGCCAAATAAAAACCAATTATGGAATCACAGTGAATTAGGCTCATTTATTTATCAAATAACTTTTATGCGGGTTTTTTTTTTTTTTTTTTTTTTTTTGTATGTGTGTGTGTGTACAGGATGTATTAACGATAGTGAATTCAAAATACTAAAAATGTTAATAAGAAAGACTATAGAAATACGCAATTAGACCTTTTTCAAAAAAAAAAGTGAAAGCCTCGGCTAAAGGAAGTCGTAAAAATCAATATATTTAATGAAAATATGAATGAACAAACCACGGCAAATCAATCGTACGTCAATTTTACTTTTAAAGGACATACAATATGTAATTTTTTTGAAAGATTTTTCGGATTTAGATAAAAATATTAAAGTATAAATCTCCTGCTTTAATAATAAAAGAATCTTTTAAATATTAAAAATATATTTTATTCCTGTTTTCTAACTTATTAAAAACTAGGACATCTTGAAACTTTTCCAGTAATGCGCTAACGTAAATGTGAACGTAACAGTGTACGGATAACAACGTAATTTTTTATTTATTTTTTGCACTAATGCAATACTCCATTTGGCTATTCAGACATAACACTATCGATAAATGATCATTTCAAGAATATTTTGTATAGGTTTGGGCAGAAATTTTAATATTAAAACTATGGTTAACGTAGTATCTATGACTGTTGGTACATAATTCATTAAAACACACAATCCTTTTTAGGTAAGCATATATTTGCAAACAAACATTATACATAGAGAGATATATTGTAACCGTACTTCCTCCTATATATACTGGCAAGAGCGCCCTCTTTTAGCGTTCAAGATAACAAGGTCAGTAGGCCTTCAGACTCTCACCCGAAAGAAAGTACAGCGCAACTTGCGCTCCCGCTGAGAAACGCATAGTTTATAGTCCCTCATCCCGACAGGAAATATATTTAATTCAACCCTGCGCATTAGTTGGCCTACAGACTCTCACTGAAGAGGAAGTATATTTTGCGCATCCGTCGCGTATGTGATTATCGAGTTTTCGACTTCGAAGGGAGTTCTTCCACGAATCTATAATTGTCTTTAAATGTGTTAAATATTGTATGTATTTAATTGCATATGTGTGGTGTTTGTGGATGTCAATAAAGCTGTGGGTTCCCCCAATCTGTGTCTCAAGTATCTTAACCCAACCACACCCTAGTTACCCTCTGATTGCACAACAATATATACAATATTTTGTTCAAAAATATATTACATATTATATATATATATATTGTAGTGTGCAAGTTGTGTAATCAAATGGTAACTGGGTGTGGTTGGTTAAGATATTTGAGACACAGGTTTGGGAACTTACAGCTTTATTGACATATACAATTAGAAACATACAATATAAATATATATCAATTTTAGAGGTAAATATCAAACAATGTTCTATTTTGAGCGTCCGCACAGCTTACGTAAGTCCAGATAGACAGTGGTACATTTTGTAAGCCCTAACAGAAATGTTTAGACGAAAAACTACATTTCTGCACTTCGAAGAACTAGTATTATTTAATATAATAAGAAAGCTGAAATGTTAGAGAAATGAATTTTAAAAATTAGTTTCATCTAATGCCTAATGTCATGCCATGTATCGAATTCGAACATAAAATATTTATTTCATTTTAAAAGTTTAAATAGTTATATTTTTAATATAATCTTTATTATAATATTAGTTGCATAATTGTTAGTAATGTGCTTGAAAATAATCATTATCTCTCTCAAAATTTTTTTTTTTTTTTTCTAAACTTAAAAACTATTGAGAATGACTTTTTAAAATTTGACATTTTGATGCTAGCTTTGAAAATGGCGTTCTCTGTTCTCTCAAAAATATTCTCACGCTAAATTATTTTCAAAGAAATATTTAATAACCGCGATATAATATATTAAAAATATCTCAGCACTGTTTTTCTCAGAATTTATTATTTTTTAAATTATCTTTTCATGTTTGCAGAAAAAATCACATTTAGTTTTAAGAATTAAACAGATCAAACTGATAATTTAATTTCAATACTTGATAAAAGACATTTGGCTTGGTCTTGAAATTTATGCTTATCTGCTGGTTTATTCAATTTCGACTTGTTAGATAAGAAATTAAAAGTTTACAACATGAGAACTAAAAATAATATTAATAATTAGCAACAACAACAACATGGAAAGAAGTTGTCGGAGAAAACTTTTGCAAAATGTTGTTTACATAGTTTACTCTTGACGCCATTGATCATCTATATAGACATTTAATTTTTAATTATTATAATTACTATCATTAATAAAAAGAACCAAAATTTGATCAATTATTCACTACAGAATCTCATCATCAACATCAGTGGCCAACAGTCCCATAGTGGGCCAAGGCCGTCCACATACTGGCAGATTCTGAAGCATGAGATGTTTTCTTTTACGGAGTAGGGTTTGTCAACACTACGCCCAACAAGTTATATTAGACCGGGACCTATAGTTTAAAAAGTGGATTCCAAACCACTACAAACAGCCCATGTCACCGCCGGGACTTGGACCCCAAACCTGTGGCATGGAGCGCCAGTCATTCGGCCATCAGGCTCCCCACTGCAGAAATGAAAATTCTTTATTGCAGCGAGACATTATAATTCAATAATTTCTTAGTTCTCTCATGAACTTCATATGGGCTCAGAAACTTGATTTTTAAAGGTTATTGTTTCCAGAAAGACAAAAGAGAGAGGTCTATTTGTGTCTCTCGTTCATTCACTTCTGCAAACTAGCATTCTACAGAGAACAACAACTTTGAAATCGGTAGGGGACCGTTTAATTCACTGACGAGTCATGATTCAGCCCAATCGCTTATTCTCAACATATGTTCATCTGGGGAGAACTAGGGCCCTTTTTACCAATTCTCCAACCTCTGTAATAAACTATTATATCAGCCAGGTTTGATGGTCAGGCCAGGTATTGTGGATGGATGGATTCTGGATGGATGGTACACAGACCTCCATGTCTTTTTATAGGAATCTCTGGGATGAGATCTATGTTAGCATTTTTCGAGGTGGAGTTGGTCCTGATTTTATTTTAATGCTCGACAATAGGTATCCACATATGGTTAACGAATTTCTATACAGTTAGAATATTGGCCAAACGAATTGGTCAGACAGATCACCAAATGCTCTTAGTAGGCAATTGCAAGTCGCTTTTTCTCAGAGAACCATTAAGAGCCTGAAAATGATATTTCTGGATGAGTAGGATCAACTTTCCCAGAGACAAACTACCTGATTTCCCATGTGAATTAACATTGCGAGAGTTGTATAACTAGAAAATGAGATCATACCTCATATTAACATATTTTTTAGACATTAGAAATTCTGCTTTAGAACTTCAAGGTGCTGAAAAGTCTTACACACGATCATAGGTGCAAACCATAAATGTTCAATATTTAACAATTCAATTTAGATTTGTTTTAAAATATTAACCTATGTTCATACTTAATTTCATTAAAAATTTGTTCGTTAGTTCTGCGTATAATCGAATAAAAGAAAGAATTCTCTTAATCTTGAACACTAAGGAACTTGTATATTGGATTGAATTTCAAATTTGGTGACAACCAGAGGTATTTAAATGGAATATAGAAAAAGTTAGAAACATTAAATATCATTATCTCTGATTACAAAATAAAAAAGCAACATGAATTTAGATCATGGAAAAATGCAGTACATTAGAATACTATAACATACCGCAATTATGCATTTCCATGCTTAATTTATTAATTTAAGTAAATAGGAAATTCTGTGATTTAATTATTTATCTTTAAATCTTATTAAAATAAAACAGTTGGATTCTTTGACAGGGTATTTTTTAAATTAAATTTTAAAATATATGCATTCCTAAAATAAAATATTGAAACATTCATCAAAGGAAATTTAAAGATTTATGCAAAAAAAAAAAAAAAAAGGAAAATAAGGAAAAATATTTTAAAAATGCAGTATTTGAAAGATATTATACATGTTAAGCCAAATTAGATATTAATATCTAAAATATAATTTTTCACTTTTAATTACATAAAAAAAAAGGACTAAAAATAATAAAAATTAGACCATCTCAGTGCTTAATTTACAAATTTATTTTTAGATTAATATACAAATAAAAATAAAGTTTAAAAGTTATATAAATTTGAAAGCAATAAAAATATTTTTAAACATAAATATACAATTCAAGAAATTTGAAAGCAACTTATTTAAGTAACAACAATAATTTTTTTTTTAAAATTTTTCCTCAAATAATATAATTTACTTTAATCAAAAAATATGAACAGCACTTAGCACATCTCAATTTTCAATATTTTATAACAATAAACTGTACAAAATAAATGCCAATTGATGACATAATTTTCAAAAAGCAATGAAATCCAACTTTGAAATTTGAAAAAAATATATGTGCGATGCAATTCCATTAATAATCTTCCATTAAAGAGCTTTTACAATTTATACATATATACATATTAAAAATTATGTACATTTGAGCATTTCTTCTCCATTACCATGTAAAAGGGGCTTTCTCCCTCAATACTTTAACATTGTATTTTGCCCATTCCTTTTGTTTAATCCATAGTTCTTGTGCAGTATCTAAACAACTCATAATAGCAGCTCCTTTCCATACTGTTACACGTGGGTCCATATCCTATTAATAAAAAAAAATAAAATAATTAACTACCAATTTAAATTAATATTATCAATTAAAATCCAAAAACAATCTGTGTCTGATGAAAGAAAGCCTAAACAGTCTGTTGATTTATTAATATGAAATGCATAATTAAATATTATTTAATTTTTGGTTCTTAGATCTTATATATGCTAAATTACTTATTGTAATGTTAGGACTCAATATATAATCATTTATCTTATTTTAAAATATTGATACAAAGATTATAATGATTTCATAGTAACCTGTATTGATTATCATACATTTTTAATTTTCTATTGTTATTTTGTGTCTTCATTTCAAGAATGGGAACAAAAAAAAATTCTAACTACTGAGTCAGATTTTTTACATGATTCTAGACTCTTTTCTGTAACTTTATGTAGTATTAAGTTTACAAATGGATTTAGAAGAATTTGTGAAATAAATTAAAAAACTTTTATTGAACTCACATATCTATAAAAATAGTTTTTTACAACTTTAAAGGTGTGGTATTTGTACTCACTTAAAAAACATTCTTGTACTTTTTAAAAAAATAGTACGTTTAAAAACAATACGTACGTAAAAAATAGTTTAGAAGAGTTGGGTGTCAGAGTTTAGATTAAGTCCAATTATTTTTAAAATGCTTGAGTCCTTGCTCCCAACATCCCACCTCTGCTTCATTAGTGTTGCATTTATATAAAAGTGATTTGTATAAAAGCAACATGCTATTCCACTAATGTATAGTCCTCCAACATGTATTTCATTAACAGTTTTGCACTATGTTCCTTCATATTGAAATATGTTAGTAATAGCTTTAGTAATGAACATGAAATAGGTTTCTACTTGATGTCTACAAAACCAATATTATGCCATATAAAAGTTTAAACATTTTTAGTGAAAGATTCATACATACAGCTAAATATGAAAATTTTTTTAATTTCAAAATTTAGGTGAAATTCTACTGAATGAAGAACTTGAACATTATGAAGAGAAATAAAGTGTTAGTGAATTCAGTGGTTTCGTATTTATATTCACTATCAACAGCTAATAAAAATTATTGTCTTTCTCTCTCACTCTCTATGTATATACAGCCTTATTATTGTATTTAAAATATGAGTAATATAATAAGGATGGGCAAATACGACTTTGAAAAACTGAGTATTTTTACATTAAATTTGCCACAAAAAATATTGGAAGTTAAAAACATTTAAATATTTTCCTTGCTTAAAAGCAAGTTCCTTTAATATCGAAAAAAAGATAAAATTAATGAATATCAAGAAAATATCAGAGCTAAAATCAAATTTTAAAACTAGATTAGAAAATATGAGTAGTTTCAAATCTACATTTGCATTTTTTGTTAATCCATGTGCAATTTATATTATTCAAGTTGTTTTTCTAGTTTCTGATGCAATGCTATCTGACACAACATTGAACAAACAACATCAACAAAAACTCACTATTTCCAGCTTTCCTTATTAAAATAATATTGTCTTTGATATTATTAAATTAAAATTACTCATTAATCAAAAATAAATCAATATAATTCAAAGAATTCAGGGATTGAAAAATATAACTTCATTAAAACAAACAAAATTTACAGTAATGAATAAAAAAATTGGGGGAAAAAAATGAAATTTGCATTTTATACTAAAAAAAAATAATAAAAATACGTTTTCTAAGAAATAAAATATGTAATATCATATTGCTTTTTAAATTGCCATTTGTATTTAAATATAATGGATATACTTAAATTAAGAATAAAAATATTTTATAAAAATTCATTATAGCTCTCTCATATCGATGAAAAAAAAAGATGGGTCTTTAAAATATAATTTTGTATGCAAAGTCAATATTTATCAAATATTTTGGTATTAATGAGAAAATGTTTCACTGAAAGTAAGTAAGAATAATATTAAAAATTCCAACTAAAAATTACTTTATAAAGCATATAAAATTCAATGATATGAATATGAACTTAAAAATATAATCAAATATAAATGAACCTAAAAATCATTTTTTAAAAATCAAACTATTTAAATTAAATAATTATTTAAATAGTTAATTATATTAAAATAGTTAATTAATTATATTTAGCCCATATTAAACTCTACCTTTTATTTCAATTTATATTATAAAAAATCTATAAATAATAGATAAAATGTCTAATCCATACATATATAACAAATTAAGTTGGTGCATCTCAATTTAAATCTTTTCAAAGATGCAGTCCAATTAAAACATTTTTAAACTTACTTTAGGTCTAGTTATGATTTCAAATTGTTCGCTTCTGAACATTATTGGGATTTGAACTTGCAGTCTGTTACGCAACCAGGTGTGGATGCCAGTGAACATCATACCACCACCAACTACTAAAACACAGCTATACATTTTCATTTTCAATTCATCACAATCTGAAAAAGAAAAAAAAAACTAAAAAATTAGTTTTGCAAAACTATAAAGTAATACAATAATTCAAAAAAAGAATTTTCCTTTTGCTCATATAATGATTGCAATTCTTTTCAGTCAATTGATAAAAAAAAAAAAAAATATGTCATGATAATTACCTATTATATTTGTTTTTTTTTTTTCAATTTTAGTTTAATAGATTGTCACATGATTCTTCTTTGTGGCTTTCCAATGTTTTGCATATGTGTTCCACGCACACATGCATATACAAAAAAGGAAAATATTGTCACATTCTCCCAACCTTTTATTATTATTTCATTTATGCCATGAAATTTATTTATTTAATTGACTTCAAAATTAAATAAACATTAAGGAAGAATGTGACAACATTTCTTATTTTTTTTCTTGGAACCCAGATGTAAAATGTATGAGAGCCATAAAGACGAAACATATGAAAAGTCCATAAAAATAAAGTTGAAAAAAAAGAACAATTTCATATAAAAATTGTAATATTATAAGCACATATCAAAGTTTTTATACAAAATTAAAAGTGTTCATTATATTAAGTTTTTAAAATGTTTAAAAGCAATTAAATGGATAGTCCTGCTTCTTTTATAAAGCAAAATGTAATGTTAATTTTTTTAAATATTTTATCTTGACTTTCTAACAACTAAAGTAA
This sequence comes from Caerostris extrusa, assembly GCA_021605095.1. NCBI lineage: Eukaryota > Metazoa > Arthropoda > Arachnida > Araneae > Araneidae > Caerostris > Caerostris extrusa. Next base: position 64,787 of record BPLR01002270.1, read on the forward strand.
ATAATGTTAAAAGTGCTGATTATGAAAAGGATAATGTAGTCAGTAATACTCGCTAATCAAGAAGTGAATGATTTTAAAAATTATAATTAAAATCTGTGCTTATATTTTTTTTTTCATATTTTTGTTAGTATTTTAAATGATAATTTAAGCTTTAGCATTGTAACATTAATTGTTATTTTTTATCATTTATTTTGGTTCTTAGGAAATCAATAGTTAGACCAAATATTTCAAAAATATTAAGATGATGCTTTGTTTTATAAAAAAAAAAAAAATAAATAAAAATAATAATAAAAAAGCAAGGCCAGTTATACTCTTGCTTTTTTTCATTACATCAATAAATGCCAATATTTAAAAACCAATGAATTAACATCTTTTTAACAGATAAATAAAAGCTTCTCAATATAAATGTTTATGAGTGCAGTTTCTCTATAACTCTCAATTTTAATTCTTAGTTGAATAAGGAAAGCAGGCTAATGAAATATAATGACTGTGTCATAGTTAACTGAAATCATTTTCAGCTTAGAATTTAAATTATATTTACACTATTAGTGTATGATATAGTTAGTTTAATCTACAAATACTAGCAGTATTTTCAGTTTTCTCATTTATGAGTTATACTTAAATAACTATTAAAGCAAACATTTATTACAAATAATATTTATAATTTGGAAATATTACTAATTGCAATAAATTTTTATAGATGCAAAAATCTAAGCTATAGTAAACATAGTACAATAATTTTATGAAAAGCTTTATTTGTCTATTCACTCACCACAACGTTCAATACTTTGCACAATAGCTTGATCTATACCCAGAAGTTGATCACAATTCAATTCTTGTTCTGTTTCTTTTATAGAAATGCTTGCAGGAGTTTCTGTTGAATCAATATCATCTTCCAAAATACTAGAATTCAAATGTGAATCCTCAGTGAAGGATTGTTCAGCAGGACCTTCTGGAGTATCTTTCACACCACGTCGCTGATTTATGAAAGATTGCATCAATTATTTAATATAAAATGTATATAACATAAAAATGAATAAATTAAATATAAAATTATAGTTCCTATTCAGCAGAACTTTTTATAAATAAAACTCCAGCAAGTTGTATACTTGCTAACAAAAGTTTTCAAAATTATAATTAAAATAATTTTCTTTTCTTCATTCTGGACACAACAGACAAAATCATACTTATATTGCCTTTCAATATATTTGATGATAATTTAAGGTATGTCTTAAAATTTCTAAAAAGTTTTCTTTAATGATGTACTTAATTGAATGAAGTATTCAATGTCGGATTTTAAAATTAGAAAATTTAAATCATTCTTTTCATTTAGATAAATTTCCGATTTAATCTTAAAATACATTATAATTACCTAGACATATATTTAACAGTAAGACAAACTCATTCAATAAACTAACAGATAGTATTAACTAACCATTTTACAAAAATAAAGACATAACATATTTTTGTATTTTGATAAATTTTAATGGTATTTCTAAGAGAATAATTAGTAATTATTTAACCAAAATTATAAAAGGTACTTTTTGTATGAAAAAACAAAACTAAATATAATGAAAGAATAAACAATAATAAGAAGAATCAACAAATATTTATATTTGGTAATTCAACAAAAAAATAGTCAAAATAATGATAAAGTATCTGAAAAAATTATATTTAAAAACTGAGATACATATATTTCATTTAAATCTTATTGAACCAATAAAACATTTAAGAAATTAAGACTAATATTTCTTATTTATAAACAAACTATCTAAATCTTACTTGTGTTTGCATTAAATATAATTCATCATGTGGATCATCAGGAATACCTTCATTTCTTTGCTGAGTTCTAATTTTTTTAGTTCCAGTAATTCCTAAGAGTTCAGGGTGAAACAAAGCTAAAGGTGCAATTAAACATTCATCACCAATCTGAAAAAAAAATTATACAATTTCTTACAACTATCTTTATTAAAAAATAGAAAAATATTTTTAAAAGTATCCAAAATAAATACAGATTTGGAAAAATTGGGAGAAACATGAGACATTTACAATTGTTTACCCTAAATAAATTAAACAATTAATCCCAAAATATTTTTAAAAATATTAGCAAAAAGTAATTGTAACACCTTAAAAAAGAACAATTAAAAATACCTTATGCTAAAATTCCGAATACAGCAAGAAAAATACACAAAGATGGAAAGTTTTATCTACCGAAAACAATACATATAACAAAATGGTAAATACAAGATAAAATATATAACTTATTATTTTAAGTATGTAGTGTTGATATCTATTCTTACTTCCTACTTTCTTCAATAGTAAACTCAAAAGGAATATATCTGTGGATATGATCACCTTTTAAATGCTTAATTTATGTGAAAAAAATTATTTCAACTTTATTGTATTTAATGTTTGCTAGAATAAATAATATTATTAAACATATATTAAACATAAAAATACAAATAATATTAAAATGCTAAAATAACTTCAAAAAAACTTTTATTGATAACTACTGATGCAATATATATTGGAAATACATTCTTCATATTGGAAACACTATTTTTTATTGTTCATTTTATACACTCTTATTCACTTTACTTTTTTATTCCATTATAAATTCAAATTATCTAATTTTGATAACAAACTATTAGAATACTATTCAATTGGATTCAAAAATACTGCCATGAACATCATTATTTTAAGGTTTAACAATATAAATATTGCAAATAAAGTGAATGTAAGAAGTAATAAAAATAAATGTTAAACAGTAAATTCAATATTAATTTATAAACCAGCTGTAAATTATCTTTAAAAAATACTTCAAAATTCTTATAAAAAAACAAATGTAAATTTTAAATATTGATTTAAATATATATTTCATATATATATATTTTAATTTTCTCATTAAATATATATTCAAATATATATTTAATGGAAAATGAAAATTAATTAAGGATAACATAATATAGAATTTATTTTACTTTAATGACATAACGAATAACAGGCTGGCCAGGTCGTTTCACAAGAAAACTTCTGTCTTGTATACCGCAAACATCCTAAAATGAAAAAAAAATTTAATAAATTTAGTGAATTTATATAAAATGACTTTCAATGTATATAAAAATAAAATTAAAATTTTATGTCGATAAAAGCTAAACCATAATTTTAAATTTATACTACAAGAGTTAACTTTAACTCAACCAATAAAATAAAATTATTATTTGAATAATTTTTTAAATAATAAATATTATTTTGAATATTCAAAGATTTATATATGTTTCAAAAAGTTATAAAACTATTTTTATCAAATTTTATAATCAATGTAAAAACATTTTTAAAAATAAGAAAAATTTCCTTTAAAACATTTCTTCATTCTAAAGTTTATAAATGAACAAATAGTTACAAAAATTCTGCAGTCATTCTTTGGATTATATTGGGTTGAAACATAATTATCAGGTGTTTCTTTGAATTACTATATTTTAATAAAATTTACAATATTTTATAAATTTATGAATGGAGATATCCTTCTATTTTTAGGTTATAAAAATGCTTGTCGATAATACTCATATTCATCATTTGTCGTTTCCTTTTTCATAATAGTGTTCAAGAACACATAATATCTTTTAAAAACCTTTGATAATTACACCAATACAATACAAATGTGCCATGTATTTATTTTTGGTGTTAAAAGAAATATCAAAAATTAGATCAATCAAATGATTGTGAAAAATAAGTTAGATCTAAAACATACCAAATTTACATGACACAACTTTTCCTTCAGTTCCTGTAACATCATAGCATCTAGAGGTAGTTCTGGAGAACATGGGTAGGGAAAACTTAATTTTTCTTGCAACCAATGAAACAATCTAGTGATATCACTTCCTCCATAGTTAATAGTTAATCTATACATAATAAATCGAAAAATACATTATTTGAAGAAGAAAAATAAATGTTAAAGAGCATTTATTACAATTTCAAAAGCAATCAGTGCTTTGAATTATTCTTTTGGAAAAAAAAACAATAGTTTTTCACCTCTGATAGTATTTTATATTATGCATTGTTCAATACATCTGGATGTAATGTAACAAGAACACAATTTTTTTCCCTCATATATATATAAAACAATACAATTTTTTTCAATCATATATATATACATATAAACACTTTTAAACAAAAAATCTATTATGCAAATTTCACAAACATAAAATATTATTTGCTTTATATTGGATATCCTGTAATAGCAATAATAATGAATATTATCAAATCTATCAAATTAAAAATCAGAAAATATGCATATATAAGAAAAAAATATAACATGCAAATGTCTAATGCATTAATGAAATTTGGAGAGTAGAATACTAATTTAGATATTTATTTTGCTATTTAAATGTAATTTTATATGGGAAATAAATAAACAAAATACTATACAAACAAATAGAACACACATCAAAAAGTGTTACATTGTCTCTAGAAATAGAACTCCATTACAAAATTTACAACATATTTTAAAAATCGAATACTTCAGTAGCAGTTACTAAATGAATCAACAAAATATCAATATATATTTGAATTCCTTTAATTAAATATTAGTGCAGCTCCAAATAAATATATTGAAATGTAATAAAATATTTCTTCTTATACTCTTCTTATTATCCTTTTCATTTCATAGAAATATATTTGTACATAAAAATATATTTTTAATTATTTTAATTAAATAATAATGAATGTATAATTAAGTTATATCTTTAATTATTTCAATTAAAATAAAATATGTAATAAAAATAATTGATAGTAGAGAGTTCAACAAAAACAATATATATTTGAATTCCTTTAATTAAATATTAGTGCAGCTTCAAATAAAAACAATGTAAATCATTTTCATTTCATAGAAATATATTTGTACATAAAAAAATTTTTAATTATTTTAATTAAACAATAATGAATGTATAATTAAGTTATATCTTTAATTATTTCAATTAAAAAAAATATTAATGATTTAGTGTTAAAAAAAACTCTCAAATAACAAGAAAACATTACTAAAAAATTGCATGAGCTAAATAAAAAAAAATATTAATGTTATTAAATAAAAAAAAAAAAAAAAATGAAGATAATTTAAATTTAATTAAAAATTTATTATGAATGACATGGTTTGATTTTCATTCAAATTCAAAACTAAGATGTGCCAAATTTTATAAATTTATTTAATAAATAAAATTTTTTAAAAGGATTTTACACAAATGTTAAATTTTAATTTTGAAAAATGGTTCTTCAGTATAAAAACATCCACAGTCAAGCATTAAAAGAATATGCTTCAAATCAATTTACACAAATTAAATTAAAAGCTTCTACAGATTTAGTAAAATACTATATTATAAAATTCTCAACCTGGTCTTTCTGTGAGAAATTCCATCTTCAACACATGATATTGTAGTTTTTTGATCCCCAACATCAACAACACAAGCATAACTAACACCAGCACCAAATGTTGCACAGACAGATTCCTGAAAATTTATATTCTTTATAACTTGCTGCTGGCAATGTCTCATCTTAATTTGATTTTAGATACAAATATTTTAATTAAAAAATTAATATAGCAAATATTATATGGAAAAAATATCTAAGAAATAATCTTCAAAATGTACTAAAGCTAAAAATTATAATAAAAATATATTATATTGTTAGAGCTATATTTTAATTTTCAAATTTATACAATTTATTTTATTCTAAACAATTATGAACTTACAATAAACTAAAAAAGAAGCAGATTTGCAAAAAAATAAAATATTTGGATAGTATATATTTAAATCATGGTAGTTCTATGTATAACTCAGAACTGTAATAAATGCTACCTAATAAGAAAGGGAAAATTTTCATATACTTCTTTTACTTATTTTTAACAAATAATTTAATGCCATTGAGAGAAAAAGGCATTTTAAAAACTGATGAATTATTGAATATTTTTTATAATTCAGTTGAATACACAAAATAAGACAAATTGACTTCTTAATAATTTATTTTACACAAAAAAAAAGTTTTTGAACAAAATAAAATATATTTTAATATAATATATAAAAGCTTTTATATTCTATAATATTTACATGAATATTTTATCGCAAATTATAACAGTACAATAACTTAAAGCTTTTCAAGAAACACTTTTATGAGTATGTGAAAATGAAATTTGACTAGAATCTTAGGATTTTAAAATGAATAAAATAAATACTTTTATCAATCATGTCTTACCAGATGAACAAAACAACTCATAAAACCCATGCGACCAAGTAGCAAATTAACCATTTCTCTTACATGCTCCCTTTTATATGCATCAGGTATAACAAGAACAGCTCTGTGTGACTGCAAGAAAAGTTTAAAGTATTAATACTGAATTTATAAATTTGAATCTATTTAATGCTAATCGAAATTAATTTTAAAAAAGATAAAAACAAAAATTAATATTTTTAAAATTTTAATAAAGTTAACTTAAATAAATTTTTGAAAAATATGAAAAAAATAATTTCCCAAATTTTGAAATACAATTCATTACTTTTTATATTTAATTTTAAATTACTTTCAGACTATACATAAGAAAAAGAAATTTTGTATTTCATAAAATAATTTTACAAACATAAATAATTCATTTATAAAGCAAATGCTAATGAAGGTGAATTCTAAATAACAAAAAAAGTCAATCAAAAATCTTTTATATGAAAAGTATCTGACAAAAATAATCAGCAAGTAAATTGTAACTTTCTTTAAAAAAGAAAAAAAATAATAATAATACTCTAATAAAAAAAATTTAACATTCAAATTTTTGTTTTTAATAAATTCTTTATAAAAAAGGATTTAAAAAAAATACTTTCAATTCTTTGGGAGGTATGTCCAAATATTTCTGAAATGCAGAAGTCCAGATTGTTTCTAAATCTGTAATAACTGAAGAAAGAGAACCTCCAATACCAGCATGTATATTCAGCTGACCACGCTGAATAGGCCAATGAATATTAAAATTATCAGCAGGATTTAAATGCAAAACCTATAAAATACAAAAGTATACAAGTAAGATATAATACATGTACTATTCAAAAATAAAAAATAATTTAATATAATTTTAGACTATGTTAAATTTTAAACATTAAATTAGCACATTTACAAATTACTTGTACAATGCCTTTAAAGAACTTAAATATTTTTTTAAACAAATTTAATGTACATGATAAAATTTAACAGATATGACAATTTTAAAGGATATCATGTTTCATTTTAATGTACCAAAAAGGCTTATTAGTTTAAAGTTATATTACTGTTCACTAAATTATTTTTAGTGAATTCAATGTACAAAAATTATTTAAAAAATTTATAAATATTTCTCTTTAAATATATATTACAGAAAAAAAAGTGTAAACAAAATAACAATTTCAAAGTGTTGTTTTAATTTAACAAATATCAATATGTATGACAATATTTGATACTAGATTTTATCTTTCAATTTAGTATTCAAGTGATAGTTACTTTCAATATAATTATTAGTAAGTTATTTTGGACTTTTTTTTTTTTTATTAATATTTATAATAAATATGATTCCTCACTGGAAATATCTGTAGACAGATAAAAAAAATCCTTCAATAATGTATAACTGTAATTTAAAAAATTTTTTTCACTTTTTATTTCTATTAAAATTGCAAATTTAAAAGAACATACATCATCACCAATAATAAATTCTTGATTTTCATCTGTTTTTGTCCAAGACATATCACTTTTTCCACACACAATCTGTGGCTTTGCTATTCTGTTGTGTTCAATTACCTACAACATCAAAAGAATATGATTATAATGTTTTTAATCAAACTTTCAAATCACTTTGGAATAAAATCAGTTCAATTCATACATAAGAAAGTTGTAAGATTATCTTTTTGTATTTTAATTTAACTAATGTGTTTTTATTATTATACACAACACTATTAGAAAAAAATTTTCAGGAATAAAAAAAAATTAAGAAAATAACTTTGATAAATTGAATGCATGAATAATATATGAATTAATTTTTATCTTTATAATAGGGATGCCAAAAATCCTTTTCAATTTCAAAGACATACTTTTTAAAAACAAAATAGAAAGAAAGCTATGAACAGATGTAATGTTAAGTATGAAATGAGTAAACTTTGATTGCTTAGCAGAAAAAATTGTTGAACAACCTTTTATTCAGTAAGGAGAAAATTTACACATATGGAATATTGAACTATGATAACTATCAAATTTGGTCAGATGAGAAACAGTACTAAAATTGGAATGGGACACACCAAAGTTGAATGCTTGCCATGTTACATGTTATAGGAATAACTTACTGGATAAATTGATACAACTATGTACATATAATTATTTTTGACACTATCATCTTTAACAGAAATTGAAAATTATTATGCCATCAAATCTGCCTTATAAATGATTATATAAGGAAACAGTTTAACAGATGATAACTGATGAAATGGAATCATAACTGTATTTTACCCTTTCTTTTAATATTGGTTTACATTTATACCAGAGGTATAATGTATAATAAAATTTTTAGTGGCACTGTATTTAAAGTAAGATTTTTCAGGTCATTTTGTTGAACATTACAAATAACGGAACATGTCTCAATTAATGTACATTACTTCTGGCTCTGTTGATATATTAACAATTGTCATATGGAAACTACTCACTTAATATCACATATGACAACTAGCCATTTACTTTCCTGCATTCCGATTAGTTCAAAGTTTTGAGATGTTAAAATAATAAATATAAAGTAACAAATGAATTTTCTTTCTAATAGACTGTTTATTTAACAAATGCGAATAGAAAAATACAATACTCAACTATAAGAAAAAAACTTATAGAAACCTTTGTGATTAACTTTATAAGACAATAGTCCCTTTCATTCTATTAAGGGATAAATTGAACTACTCCATTTGTTAAAAAAATTTGTATTTAGATTTATTTAACATCAATGAGAAATTAAAAAACTTTCTTAGTTTTCAATAGATTTCTTACATTAAAATTTCTAGTCTAATAACAAGATTTCAAAAGCTGCCACCAAATTTCTCATCAACGTTATCATAATGGACCTCAATAGTTTATCAATTTTTCTATGTATTTTAGCATTTTACTTAGTAAAGTGCATGATTAATATACTATTTTTAAAAAAACAAAACATTTTCACACCAATTAAATAAATAACTATAAAAAACAAAATTAAAATCAAACAATTATTTATACATTTAAAAAAAAATTATGTAACAACCAAATTACTTACAATATTTGAAGAAACTGAGTATCTTACTCTCCCTTCTTTTGTTAAACAAGTTCCCAACACTGTACTAATAGCATTTTGAATTTCATTTAATGAAGCTACTAACTCAGAAGACTACATAAAAAAAATAAAAAGAATTAATAGGTTCTTTAAAAAATTTCTATGATGATATAATGAAAAAAAAAGAAAGAAAGAAAGTATAGCATTTAAATAATTAATACAAAATTATCATAGACTACATACTTTAAAAAAAAATTACTGGTAATTAAATAAATAAATACTAATTTTGACAAATTAAATGTATGTGGTATAATCTAATAAAAATAACAACAGGATTGTAAGCTTAAATTATACAATATAAAAATCAGAGATAAAAGGTTTAATTTTTTTTTATAACAAAAAGAGAAATTAAATAATTTGTTTAGCTTTTGATTTCAATGTTGAGTTGTTCAGGTCAATGTTACAGAATTTTAATTAATTTATTTTGGCTAGATTCTTACTGAAATTATGAATTACAGCAAAAATTTTATAGAAATAATTTATAGCTCGCACTTCTACACTTATATCAATATAATACTAAATTAAAATCTTGAATTTTATTCTTTATAAATTATCTAATAAATATATTCTTTAAACTTACTAAATATTTAACTATTTGTGCCATTGAAATGTAATTATAAAATGCTTGAAGAAATTGTCTTATTACCATACTAATCAGTGGTACTAATAAAGGATCTTTATGAATTGGTACTGGGCCTAATTTATTGCGTCTTGCAATAACATGAGGAATTGATCTAGGAAATGCTTCTGATGCTCGGCCAAATCTTAAGTACATAGAACCAGGATGTATAACAATAACAGATGCAGGCTGAATTGGCTAAAAAAATTTCTTTATTAAAATAGAATGGAAATGTTATACTTTAGTAATATAAAGTAGGATTCTTGCAAAAAATAATTAAAATCTAGTGATTACACACAATCATAATAACAAAAATTTCAATTTCTATAACGAAATTGAAACCCTTTATGAATGTAAATAAATAAAGCTCATTAAATGATGCATATACGGTCAAAATACATTTTAACAAAACTTCAACAAAGAAATTTTTGGGAGATGAATTGCGTCAAATCTAACATTTGCAATTTATGCATATTCAAATATTGAGTACTGCATCAAAATTTGGCGATTTTCGAAATATTACATGGAATTCTTTGTTAAACAAAATTTTAATCAAAAAAATCTTTTTCAGATATATTTCTATTTAATACAAAAATTATAACAATAATTAAATATTCCACTGTTCAATAATATAATTTAAAATGTTATGTTTTCTTTTTGACTAATCGAAAAAATTTTCATAAATAAATAAATATTTTTTCGCGAATATAAAGAAAGAATATATATCCATAAGTATGTAATAATACTTCTATTAAAGTGTCAGGAAGAACAGGTGTCGATGGAGCCGGTTTCTTCGCCATGATGGGGGCCATTATTTCTGTTTATTGTTTACATTAATCACTTCAGTTTACTTCTGTGCAGCATTCCATCCAAATTTTATTTTTTTTTTCTTAAAACTTTGCTTCTTGTGATTAAACTTCAGATATAATTATTTTTGAAAATACTTTAACTATTTAGGAAGAATTGAGTTTAATTGGGATAATTGCTGCATTAAAATAACGTAGCTTTTATAAATTGATTCGAAACTATGAAAAAAATAAGATAATTCCTTCATTTTTATATGCACTTCAGCCTTCGTTTCAGATAAAATTCGCTTGTTATTGTTATCTTAACAAAAGAAAGGATCGCTAATGCACAGAAACAAAGGAGAAACTTTATTGATTTTAGTAGAAATTTTTTTAACCTTATACCTCCCATACACAGGAAACTCCGCAAACCGCCTTCATTATAGGCCAATCAAAGGATTTGAAATATTGCTCCACCAAGAATTTCTCAAAAAATCTCTTTATCTAGGTTGTTCTTGAGGGTTTATTTAATGAATAAACTTACATTGAAAGGGATTTCATCATCAAAAGTTTGAATGATAGCTGACCTTTTTTATTTTTTTATTTTGCTAGCAGGCCAGCTTTTTCGTTACCCTCCACTCCATGCAGCAGTGGGCTGGTATCCACTGCATGCAAATAGTCTTATTTTGGCAAGGACAGAGACCTCATAATAGATTAGCAGTTCTCAATAGCTTCAGAATAAGGAGCTCTTGTAGAATCAATTGCCTTCAAAGCGGCTTTCGAGTCGTATAAATGGACAACTTTAGAAAAATTGTTTATATCACACTACGAATGGCCTCAATCTCATCATCGAAAGCAGTTTTATGTCTTCCCACTTAGGAATAGAAAGAAAACGAGTCACAGTAGATCCTGCTTCAGAGCCAATACAATTTTGCATGCGAAAGCCGTCAGTGTATATATGGAGCCAATCATTTTCTGGATATAAGATGCCAATAGTCTCATATGAGACAGATCTCAAAACCAAGTCATTTGTGTAACATTTAACAACAGGTTGAGTGCGTACAAAATTGTTAGTTAAGATACTTTTTTTTACAAACGATTTCCAAATTATAATAGTGATATTTTTAATGTTTTAGTATTTAACGAAGTCCTTTTAACATATTAAATCACTTTAATAATTTACATTTATTTAAAATGATTTTCAAGAAAAGATTAGGGTGTTTTAGAATTTTTAAAGAGTAACCAAATTTTTTTAAATCTCTTATTCTACAGTACAAAAAAATTTTTAAATTGTATTTTTAAAAAAATTCTCAAATAAATTTAAAAAGCCTAATATTGGGCTATCCAATGGCGCACGTTATAAAGTATTATTTTAATAGTGAAAGAATTAAAAAAATTAAATTCCTATTTTCAAACCCCATAATAAAAACAATAAGCATTAATATAATGTAGCTGCAATTTATAGATGAAGTCAGTTATTAATGACCATAATGATATATATTTTATATTTTTATTTAATTACTTAACATCCTTTTACAATGAGTAGATGAGGCCTTTGGTATTCACAAATATGTGTATCCTTGATTTAAAATAGACAAAAGTTATTAAGGTTCAGGCTGTATTTATATCAGTTTAGTTGGAACTTTTTAAGATAATCTAATAATATATTTGCGTACGTTGCATATACATTTTCTAATCTTTCTTGTATGTAGGTGACAATTCGAATACTCTGCCGGATATAATAAATTTTTTTTTCACTGTATTTATTTTGCTGTTTGATAAATGCTAAGCCTGGGAACAAAATACAAAAATTCAAACTATAGGCACTGATCTGAATCCAATATATTATTACTTTTTCTAAAAGTATTTAAGGTTTTGGCTTCCATTATACACAAAATAAATGTGTAGATAAAAATTAAAATAAATAAAAAATATATATATATATATATACATATATATATATATGTATATATATATATATTGCATATATATATATATATATATATTGCATATATATATATATATATATATATATATATAAGGATTAAACATCCTTTATTTATAAATAGAAGTGAAAAGAAGCGTGAGTTTCGATTTATAGGATGAAGTCGATGAAAGGGTTTAGGGCTATTTAAATGAATAAGTTTCAGACTGTATTTTTGCACTTATCGACTGTTCTGTTGTTTCATGTAATATCTTTGGTTTTTGTGGAAATAAGAGATCCTCTATTCAATCGATCGATTTTGATAGCAATTTGATAATTTATTTCGCATCTATTTGTTCATTCTATGATATTTAAAGTTGAATAACTTGATGACGTTCCCCGTTCATGTCTGATTTGAACTATGTTAATTTAATTTTCTCTTACTAATTATGCAAATTTTTTATAAGAAGCATTAATTTTAAAATCAATTGCTTCAATTCATTGGAAAGAACTAAGAATTAACTTTCCTTTTAATCTTTATTTCTAAGAATTAACTTGCCTTTTAATGCAATTTGTATTGCATTATATGATATCGTTTTTTAAAAAAATCAATAATTGAAAAATATATATAAAGTCCTAGCTAATAGTATATGTAATTTTTAATTTAAAAAATTATATTTTAAGTACCATATTCATTGAAATGCATCACCAAATCAAGAAAAGTTTAATCTTCTTAGAAAAAAAAAAGTCATTTAAAATTTAATTTTTTTAGATATTTCTTTTTTTTAAATTGAAAGAATTTAATAAAATAATTGAGTTGTGACTAAAATATTATAAGATATATAATTTTTAAAAAGGGAATCAAATAAGTGAAAGCAGAAATAAAATTATTATAATAAAAATTAATATAATTACTGAAATGAGTGATAGCATTTAAACATTGTGATTCGAAATCGAACAAATATATCCTTATGATACTTGTATTAAAATAGAACAGAATAAATGTTCAATAGTGGTAGGTGCATAAACCAGCTAAATAAGAATATTCGAGGATTACTGAAATTCACATTCGCATTTCTAGTTTAAAAGAAATCAAATGCTTCATGGGATTTACTCTGCGACTATGTTGTTGATCCTTTAATCTCTTTTGGGGAATAGCGCTGTTAGAAACAGTTTCTTGAAAATTTAGAAACAATAATTGGGGAGGTGATTTCTTTTATGTAAAAACCTCTGTAAATCTGTATGGATAGCAGATTCAAGATTGGTTTTCATGTCCAGCAGAAATGTTATTAACATCAAAAATATACATAATTTAGAAAATCTAAATATATAGGAAAAGGTTGGAAGATTCTAGTAGAATGGAAAGATTAAGAACCGCGCTCGATGTTGCGGGGAGAAGGAACGAAGGGGAAGTTGGCCTAGAATCTGACAAAGCGTGTTTAGCTCCTATTGTCATATCTCAGGGTCCAGACGTATTATGGAAGTGATCAATGGTTCATTTCAAAGATTTCAGCAATATCTAACGAAATATAACGATAAAAACCATAATAAATTAAAATGCATATGTGTGAAACCAAAAATAAGTTAAATTTTATAATATCTAGGTGAATTTAGTAAGTAAATTTTATAATATTATATGCATCTAATGTAGGAGAAAAATTCGAGATATGTATTAAAGAAAGTAGAGGGAATTCGAAGAGACAAAGAAGAATATGACGTACTCAAGACGAATTCGAAAAGCCCGAAAAAAGTCACATGCAGATAATCAATGTGAATACAGTGTATCTATGAAAGGCATAGGAACTGATAAATTCTTAGATTGAATAGTGTTTGCTTTTGGTTTGATAAAGACGAGTAGAGGATGCAGATGAATTACTCCTAGAAGTCACACTTTGGCATACAAGTTCCAAATTGTGATAGCAAAATGTGAGGATAGTGTAACAAGCCCTTTGTAGTGCATCTTTGATTCTTATGAATATCAAATAGCATCAGCTCACAGTGCTTGTCACCTTAAAACAGTATATTGTTGTTAAAAACAACATTTTTTATTATTAAATCTATATTCTAATGATGATGTCTGTATTCCAATGATTCTAATGATGTACTTATTATTTAACTGTCACGAAATGTTACTTAAAATATAATGGTCCTAAAATATGAAATTGTTGATGTAGAAAACATCTAGTCAAAAATTTTATGAGGCAATTTAGATTTTACATGCTCTTTACAAAATTATATTGCAAGACATTCTAAATATACAAATCAAGCACAGAAAAACTTATCTTAAAATTTATTGCCCTTTTTTTTTTAAAAAAGAAAAAAAAAAAAAAGATAAATCAGACTTTATTTAAATAGCTCTAAAAATAAGCATTGAGACATCATGAACTTACATCAATTCCATTGAAACAATAATATCGCGCACAATGAATTTTTTAGTAAATATATTTCTTTAGTTAACTATTTTCACGATCTTCAATTTCAATGAATGTTTTAGAAACTTTGCTGCATCCCAAATGGTTATAGCTCTGTACTGTGTCGCCATCTATTTTTCTTTCATTTGACACTCATTATCATAATATGTTTCATCTTCTTAATGCTGGGTATTGTCTCTATAGCACCGATAGCGATTTTCGGTTCCTATATGGTTTTGAGATTAAGAAATATATGGGCGACAGACATTTTTCTATGTGCAGTAGAAGACTTCGAGAAGTGTTATGTCAAAACAAATATTGGATTTTTAAATAGTCTTGTTTATATTTTTCAGTAGATGATTTAAGAATATCTACGGAAGTGCTGCATACTCTTGGAATTCAGGTAATAAAATAATGTGATATTTTAATCCTTGTTTCGAGTTAGCAATATGTGACCGTAGTCGTACAAAATATGTCTTATTTACAGAAAATTTTTTTAATTAATTTTTTCGTTACTCTGATCTATAAATAATTTAATCGTCCACTTTTATTTTTCGAAAAAAAAATTTTTTTATTTATTTTTGCTTAAACAAATGGAAATTTTAAATTTAAATTGATCCCTGAATAAAATTTATTATGCTATTAAGAGTTGTGTTTGAATTATTATCATTCTATTATTCAATTGTTCAACAATAATATAGCTTAAAAAGGCACTAAAATTTACATTGCATGTGAACATAATATAAATTATATTATAGTTGTTTTTGGGTGTTTCCTTACTTAAAAATCCCCAATTGTATTTGATGTTTTTTTTTAAAGATATATATAATCTTTCGTATATAATTATGAAATAATACAATAATAAAAAAAATGCGTGAATAATAGTTAAAAAACGTTGTGTTTTTAAGGAGAAAACTGACTCCTGTTAGAACATTTTCATGATGAAAACAAAGTTAATGATATGACCATAGTGCAGTTGTTAGATTAGCATTTTTTTTTTTTAAATTTATTGATCAGATTAAATTTTGTAGTATCATAACGATTCAAATAGAAAATAGTCTTTTTTATATGAATGCACTTGCAGTTATAAAAAAAAAAAAAAAAAAAAGAAAACATAATTTGTATAAGAATATTTATATTTGAATTTTCCACATATTTTTCAATAAAAGTTTATCTTCAACCTTTTTTGTAAAGAAATTAAAATATTATTTAGTTAAAAATATTATCTTTTGATGTAAAATTATATTTGTGTAAACATAAATTTTATATATTTAATTTTATTTGCATTTTTTGTTACATTTTTTTGTGTTAAAACAAATTAATAATATTGTTGAAGTCATTAGTTTAAGTAAAGCATTTCTACAATTTAATAATTTTTAAAATGTTTTATGTTGCAAAAATATGTTTCAGTGATTTTTATTTGGCTTATAAAGTATGGTTCAACTCTGCCTTTATTAATTTTTTATGCTTGTTTTCTTCTATTTTCATTTTTTTCTGGTTTTATAGTAAATTGTTTTAT
This sequence comes from Caerostris extrusa, assembly GCA_021605095.1. Taxonomy (NCBI): domain Eukaryota; kingdom Metazoa; phylum Arthropoda; class Arachnida; order Araneae; family Araneidae; genus Caerostris; species Caerostris extrusa. The sequence goes on from BPLR01002270.1 coordinate 81,391, forward strand.
TATTAACTCTAATAAAGTTTTTTTTGAAAAATTTAGATGTTTGCAATTAATTTGTTATTCATAAAGTGAAGTATTGAGATTTTGAAAAATCATCCATGGCAGTTTTATTTTATAACATTTTAATTTTAAAAATTAAATCAGTATTTGAATTCTCAAACAATTTTAATAATTTCTAATTACATCTTTTAACATGGTAAAGGGCAAGCATATTTGATATGTCTTTCATCTATTAAATTTATATATATGCTAATTTTTTAATTAAATCGTAAAAAATGCTTTAAAATTAAGATAAATGCTGAATTCATCACAGTACTTTATTTTGTATTATAAGATTTAAATTTTACTGTGTTTTTTTTTTGTAATAGTTTTCTATTTGCAAAAAAAAAAAAGTAAACTTATAAATTTAACATATTGTATCATTTCAAAAAAATTTGTATGTTCAATCATAATGTTATATTTATACATTATAAGTTTGCACATTACATATAATCATAATAGTTTAAAATCTTATATAAGAATATTTTTGACATATTACAGTAAAACTACTTTGAAGGCATTTATTTTAAATATTATTTTATGTAAACATAATCCAAGTTGAATATTATATGAAAGCATATTCATCAACTTTATTATAATCATATAATGCTTTATTATAGTTTCAAAGATACAATGTCTTGGCAATCTTGACATAAATTATTGTAAATTATCAAACATGGTTTACTTGACATTTATTTTATCCTAAATGTTTACAGCAGTAAGCTTTATTTGACCACTTTTATTTTTATTGCAATTATTTTTACTTCTGTTATAAAACAACCTATGTAAAATGCGAAAAAAAAAACTAATGCAATTAGGGCAGATTGTTATTTGAATGTATAAGATTAAGACATGCATTTAATAGTACCTTTAATATATTATATCCTTAACTTTCTCATGAAGGAAAATAAAGAAAGGCATTTTATTTTAATTCTCTGTGAAAGAAAAGTTATTTTTATGTATATAATAAAATTTAAATGAGGAATATGTATCTGCTATATAATGAATAACAGCAATGTGTTTTGAGTTAATTTCTCTAATTTAGAGTTGCTTTCTTTTCACACATACAATTGTCATTTCATGTGATACTTTTAAATAATTTTTTTAATTAAATAGGTATTTATAGAAATATTAAGAATATCTAATTATAATTCCTTAGAAATAGATAAGCTTTCTTCAGAAGATATATTTAAAATTCTATAATAAATATAAAGTTATTAAAATTTGTTATGGTTTATGTTGCCTACAAAAATTGTGTTTTTATCTTGATTGGCATTATTGTATTTTTGTTATTTCTTTAAACTGGTTATTTTAGAAATCATGCAGATTTATAAGAGTATTTTTTGCTTGTTTTTATATTAGTTATGACATATTGACATTCGATTATTCAGAATGATAAATTGAAAAAAAAAAAATACTTTTATTTTTTTATTTTATTAAAATTTTTAGTTTATTTTAAAATGTACCTTAAAAATATCTAAATATTTGTTGTACCTTTTCGATTCTTTGAAACTTTATTAAACCGAATTGTAGATGTATGCGATAGAGATGGTTCATCTGTTCTTTTTTTTACCATCTTTTTCTTGATTACAAAATTAAATTTATTATTTTGGTATTTAAGTTTATGTTCAACTTTATAAAAACTATTATGGTAATTCAAATATTAACATTAATGTAAAATGAAAATTCATAAAAATTTGCCATGCCTTTAATTTTTGGACTAGAATGTATGCTTAAAGTAATAATTATCAGATTTCACATTTAACTTGTTCAGTTTTAATCTCTGAGGATAGTGACAGTCAAATAACCTTTGTATTAAATATTCTATATTTCATGTAATGATTTCGGAAGCATGCCATATTTTTAGTTATAACATTGTTGCCAAATATGCTAATCACAAATATCTTTTTGTATAATAAATGAATTTAAAACTATGTATCTTTTTATATTTTATATCAAATACTTTAAAAAAAAAGTAGCGAGTAAAAAAATTATATATACATGTTTATAAATAATAAATAATAATAAAAAAAAAAATCTAAACCTAACTAAAAAAAAATTATTAAATTTTCTAAATAAAAAAAGTACCTTTTGAATTTTTTTTAGATTTATTTAAATATGTTATCAATTTTATATCATTCAATTACATTGCAATTTGTCATTCAATTACCTATCATTACTTAATTAGAACAGCAATTAAAAATGGCAGACTGATTTCCACTTTGGTAACATTTAGCCATTATAGGGTACATATACAAGAATTTTTGTGTCTTCATGTGTGAAGTAAATATTAAGCATCATTTTTTAGAAAATAGGGTTTTTTTAGGTAGAAAGTATAGTATTTCTAACAGTGTTAATTATATTTTTCAATACAAAATGCATTAAAAAAAAGGCACGATTATAAAAAAAAAAAGGGAATAAAATTTCATCAATGGCCTATGTACTTAAATATTTTGACAATTTTTCCATGTTGTTATTGTTGTTGTATTCCCTGAAGAGTACAAGAGAATCAAATATCGTGGTGATCCTGAATAATGTGATCCCATGTTTCCATCCACATGTTTTCCCATGTGATTCCTATTAAACATTTTGGATCCTAAGGTTAAGCTTTCGTGGTTGTATGCATACAGTTCTCCCATCAGGGAGTTAAGCCAGTACAACATTGGTTATGTTTAATGTTTTAGAATAGCAAAATATTGGGAAGCAATCTTTTTTCTTTCATACAAAAGAAAACATGAATTCACAGGGGGCACAGATGTGGTTGTAAAAGTGGGTGTCAAATTGTTCTGATAGAAAATTTTGAATCATCTGGATATTACTAGCAGTTATAATTATCACACCTTTCCTTCTTTCACTATTATAAGTACTTAAAATGTACAAAATTCTTAATTTCTGCAGCATTATGTCGCTTTTGCATTGTTATCTCATAAATCAAACTAATTTTCTCAAATAAACTGTAATAAAAAAAATTATTAAACAAAAATTTTTATTTTTGAATTGTAACAAATTTTAAACATCATATTAAAAATATTGTATAATATTGCATTATTGTAAAAGGCAGAAGGGATGGGATGGCTTTTTAAATGGATATCTTATTTAATGGTGTAATGCTTTAATCTTCATAATAATTCATTGTTATTAGGTTTATTTTTTTTTAAATTCTTCTATAAAATTATATTTATGAAAACTAATTTTTAATAAATATTTTTTTTATAAAATTGTTATGGATATTTTTATAATGCCCTTGAATAAAAAGTAGCTTACATTTTATTCAAGCTGAGTAAAATTAATATTAATTTCTATCTTCATTGAATTATATATACATTACATTATATAAGAAAATGATTTAAGTATGTTATAAGTATTTTTTTATTCTAATTTTCTTAAAAAATTAATTATTTGAATAAAAATAAAAAATATCAGCATCATAGCATTATTTTTGATGCATAATTTTCCTGATTTATGAAATTTCTGAGCTACTGACTTGGAATGTATAGCTAATTTCTAAAAAAATGAAATAAATAAGGCCCTAAGATTTTAAGGCACTAGTTATACTGCATTATTATAAAATATCCACAAATTAAACTGGTGTATAGTTTCAGCAGCAACATCTGTCATAGAACAAAATCGTGTGGCATGTCACCGAATCCGTTTCTTTTACAACTACATCTGGAATAAATCTGATTTTTAGAAAAAATTGCAATGTAAAAAAAAGTCAAATAATTTTTGTAAAGATGTTACAAAAATTTAATAAAATAAAATGCACTAAAAAGTAACCGAACAGAAGAAATTGATCACAATTGGAAAATCTTCACATATGAACGATTTGTAAATTTGCTTTACATATGAGGAAGACAAAATAACGAATTGATAAAAATGGAAATATTTCGTCCCTCCTGAATGTTAGGTGTTCTATTATGGGGTGAATGTATAAAAATGATTATTTGGTATTTGATATTGAAGCATTTATTGTTAGGCAGTAACGATGCCATTTTATTGTACCAATTTTTATACAATTATTTTTTATGACATTGTTAAAAACAATTTTTACAGCAAAATGGGCAAGCTACAGCCCATTTAGACCCAATTTATGCTAGACTACATTCGAATGCATTAGGTACAACATGGGTGAATTTATTTTCAAACTGCAGATAACTGGAAATCATTCTTGAGTGTGAAAAAAAATAATAAAAGAAGTAGTTATAAAAACAAGTTTTCACGCCGTGTTGCAGTTGTCAATTATGATACTGGTTACAACGATGCTTTTCCGCATAATGACAATGAACTTGTCATTCAAAACACAGATGACGTTAAAATATAAGCACATACGTTTTATCCAGTAAAAAATAAATATAGAAGTTAAATTGAATTATAATCTGCTTTCGAAAAGGATATAATATTTAATTGTACATGTAAAAATTGCAATTATCAACTATCCGCGAAGTTCCTATAAGCAATATATCGTTAAATGAATATCGCCAACCATATGAAGATACAAGATTAAATATATCTTTGTTAGCTTTAAGTAGAATAGAATTAAATAATCGAAGTTAGAAACATTTTCTTCGAGAACATTAAAAATATTTAAGGAAGTCTGAGCTCTCTGATAGGTCAAATACTGATTTGAGGTTGTTGTTGTAAGGCCAAACACTGATAACTGAAAAGAAATTTTTTAAAATCATTGAATATCATTTTTTAACTCTCACATCCAACTAATAATAACGAAAGCTGTAATATTCTCATTTATGAAATTTTAAAAATTTTCTTCATTAGTTCAATCGTGTTTCAAACATTAAAAATATTATCAAGGCTTAGTTTCATAAGAGTTTTAAAAATCATATAAAGACGTAGTTATTGTTAATCCCACTTGATGAACAACATCAGAACATATACATAAACTCGTAGGCTGGTAAATTTGCTGTGATAGTCATCGCAAATTTTTTTCTCCACAAGTGATGTGCATATACTAGTATGTTTTCGCTTTAATTATAAATAGTTTTATAGTATGCTATAAATTACTTCCTGCATTAATAAATACTTCTATATGAAATAAAGTTGAAATTAAAGGCAATCTTCAGTTGAGATAACTAATAGGTCATCAATGACAGCTAATTTTTAAAAGTGTGTCACATAAAAAGTAGCATACATGTATATGACATAAGATGTATGAAGAAATGATAAACTCGTAATTAAGTTGTCCTCTCTTGTATTTCATGCATCAAACTTCCATAAATCAAATAGAAATTAATAATAATAAAAAAAACCTGTCCAACACATCCGATTTGGAAATATTGGCATTTTATTAGTTGCTCATATTTGCAAGGTTTTTTTTATGATCTTTCAACTAGATCGTTTTAAAAGAAATGTATACAAGAATGGAAGAAGAAATGTTTGGAATTGTTTTCTTGGAAATCTCCTCCTCTGCAATACTTTGATTTTCAATTTTTCTTCAAGTAAAAAAGATTTCAGCTTTAAGTTTTCACCAAACGAGCAAGAACATAGTTTTCTTTGCTACACTACTGAAATAGGGGAAGGGGCCCGGGTGACGAACTTCTGCTTTCTTTTCTTTGGTCTCGACGTCGACTTTTAACAACAGAAATCTTAAAGAAAACTTCTTTTAAGATTTATAGCAATTTAATTAGCAATACGTAAC
>BPLR01002271.1:0-19780 GCA_021605095.1 Caerostris extrusa
GTCGCTACATCTTCCGCAGATATTTGATAGCCTAAAAAATCTATTACAGCTATTCCCAAAACTGATTTGCTAATATTAATCCGTAGACCATATTTATCTAAACGCTGGAAAACTATTTTAAGATGTGAACGATGTTCTTCCTCGCAAGTAGAGGCGATCAACACATCATCTAAGTATGGAAACACAAAGTCTACACCCTAAAGAATTTCATTTATAAACCTTTGAAATGTTACAGGGGCATTTTTGAGACCAAAACTCATCACATTGAATTGATAAAGTCCAAAAGGTGTGATGATGGCAGTTTTTTTGCCTTATCTTCTTCTGCTACGGGAATGTGATAATATGCTTTAGTAATGTCAATTTTAGAAAATATAGTTTTATTAGTTAAAAATATGTTGAAAATCCTGGATTCGAGGTATGTTATATCGATCAGGTATAGTTAAATCATTCAATCTTCTATAATCACCACACGGACGAAAAGTACCATCTTTCTTTGTTACTATATGTAAGGGACTTGCCCATTCTGAGCTAGATGGACTAATAATGTTATTGTCTAACATAAATTTAAATTCTCTTTTAGCAATTTCCAACCGTTTTGGATCTAATTGTCTTGCTGTACAATTTATGGGTTGTCCTTTAGTTATAATATGATGTTTTACATGATGTTTAACATTTGAAACAAGAAAGTTTGGTTTTGTTATATTGGGATACATAGAAAATAAATCAGAATATTTACATAAGCTACTCGTTGTATTTACACTTTCATTAACAAAGTTGGGTGCAATGTCACCATAAATTGCAAGGTTAGTTACACCATCAATTAATCTTTTATGCTTTATATCAATTAATAAATTGAACTTATTTAAAAATCGGCACCTAGTATAGGTTTACTAATTTTGGCCACAATAAACGGATTTGAAATTCTCGCCGCAAACCCAGATCAAGATTTAAAATTTCTGTACCAAAAGTATCGATTGCAGTATTGTTTGCAGCATATATTTTATAGTCACTAATAAATTTGTGTTTAGAAGTATAAGGAATAAGACTTACGTCCGCTCCACCGTCAACCAAAAAGCGTAAACCCGTTTTTTTGTCGTTGACAAATAGACGGTATTGACGGCAATGTTTGTATTTTCAGCAGCAGAGTCTGCCGTTAATTCTGTTGCTGATTCTGGTTTTCCGAAGGATTATTTTTCAATGCACATGGAGCTTTGCATTTATTAGGAAAACATTTTTTTCTCGAAAACGAAAATGGTAATAACAGTATTTGCCAGAAGGATTGTAAGAGCAATTGCGAGACTTACTTCGACGAGAAGAAGAGTATCGATTTCTATTTCTTGATTCGGAACGAGAGTTCCTTGTGACACTCAGTTTTTCAAGTTTATTAACGAAAGATGCATTTGTTGTCGTAACTCATTTATGGCATCTGATCCTGATGAAACATTGCTTACGCAGTAAAGTTCTTGTTTTGGTTTGCATTTCAAGAATACGATCCGACATTAATGAGAGTTTCTCAATTCCTTCATCACTAACTAGTAAAATATTCCGCACGGAATCAGGCATTTTTGTAGAAATAATGTTGTGAGCACTTTGTCAGTAATTCCATCAGTAGCCAGGTTTCTCATTTTTTGTAAAGTTGACTGGGTTTAAGATCTCCCAAATCAAGTCCTGTCAGTAGTCTCTGAAGACGTTTATTTTCGCTTTCTTAAAAGTATTCAGCAAACGTTCTTTGCAGCGGTATATTTTGTTCTATTATCATCTCTTATAATGTCCCACAACTTTCAACAAATTTCGGTTCTAATTGCGAAACTAAGTAGTTGAATTTTGTATCCTCGGCTGTTATTCCACAAATTGTAAACTGTGCTTCAATTTGAAAGAACCATATTTCTGGTTTTTCTGCCCATAAAGGAGGTGTATTTTGACACTTACCCGCGCTACTTCATCTGTTTTCGCCGATTCATTAGTTTCAGTCATTTTGTCAATATTGCACGGTTTGCAAATCACGTCCGGTCACCAAGTATGTGGCGGTATTGTAAAGGTTGCGTAGTGTTATTAAAATCCAGACGGCAAAATAAAAGACGATAATCAATTTTTACATTTACAACATCTTTTATTCAATTTCTAACGCCAACTACGTTCTGTTTTCATTCTAGCGGGAAAAATTTCATTTTTTAACAGTGAAAGTAGAAGTCGTTCAATTTGTATTCCATTTTTCCATCAATAGGTGTTGCCACAATCCTTTTAAAACATTTTTACTAACTGATGCTATATTTTTCCATATCCACCTCGATTTCACTGTCGCACTGACATCGTCTGAAGGTAGCGGTATTGTATGACTATCATCATATAACGCATGTATTAGTTGTAAAATAAAATCCATCAATTTTTTAGAAATGTAAAAAATTTATTGAGGAAATGAATATCGGTGAAGAATTAACAAATGGCGAATATAATTAAAATTTGTCACTAATTTAAATTAAATTTATTTATTTGAAATAGTTATTGTTGAAACATTTAGCTGTATATGTTTTACATAGTTTTGGAAAAGTAATTTTTTTTTCAGTATAAAAATAACATGTCTAATTAAATTATTTTATCCAATTTATCCGTCTAAAAGGCCATAGATGGCGCTACGATATAGAAATACTCGGGACGATCTTTTAAAAATTCATTCAGATGAAATAATTGTCGGAAATTATTATTTATTAATGATCCTTTTTTTTATTTTTCAAATTCTTATCAGAAAATCATGTGTTTTGACCTTTCGCCGTCAAGAATCGGTTTTTTAGCAACACATTTACGACCAACTGTCAATTTCAGCCGAAAATAACGTTGGTTGTTTTTCGCAGTTCTGAAACATTCCGAACGAAAGCGCTTGCCCTTTATTCGCTCTCGTCTGGATGGAGTTATAAAGATGAGATATGATATAATGATTCATACCATTTATAGTTATTCACCCCAATTCTATTGTGTTAACTCCTGGCCAGTGATATAAATCAGAATAAAGAATTTTGCTGGCTCTGGTTAACTTTAACTTACTAGACTGTTGTAGGGAAATATTACTATAACAAATCTGCAGTAAAAATTCTTTAAAAATTTGGCAAAACAGTCTGATATTATCAAAACAAAATAAACATTAACATGCTTCAGTTAGAATTATGTAAATGCTTATGTTAAGATTTTGCTAATTCTAGCATTTATTTTATTGATATTGATTATAAAAAATGCGTTTTTAATGTACAATATTCATTGAACAAGTGTTCAAAATAAATACATTTTTATATATCGTTAAACATTAGCATTTTATGTATTTTTTCATTTTGTGTATTTTTCATTTTCCTTTAATATTTTACATTTATTCAATTTAATCATTTTAATATAGTTTTTGACAATTTGACATTATGTTTCGATTATTATTTCAATTTTTAATAGAAACAATTATATTCTCCTGATTACACTTTAATATCTTTTAACTAGAGGCCGATCTAGATATTAATTTTTGGAAAGTGCTTTTTCCATTTTAAAAATTTATCTTTACTATTCTAAATTAAAATATAATTATATTTATAAGCAAATATTAAAGTTTATTATATTAAATTACAGCTCTTTTTTATTTTGTTTTTATACATGAAACATATAACCTTGGTTCTGCCAAAATAAAATAAATATTTTGCAAAGTTCTGAAATTAGTAATGCACTTGCTGCTGTTTGTTAATAGTTGGACTTTTGGCCCTTTTTATCAATGCATACTTTAGTGATTTATTACAGAAAAGTAAATAAGAAAACATTAAATTTTGATATAGTGAAAAGCAGTTACTTCATTCTTAATGTCTATGATAAATCAGTAGCATATGTTATCAAACAGTTGGCAGTCCTAATTACTGTTACTTATAGCCAGCTTGTCACAGGAAGAACTATTAGAGATCATTATAAGAAGGAAATATCATTATTAGAGGCAATTGTAATAAGGAAATATCAGTATTAGAAGCCATTGTAATAAGGAAAATACTGAATTTATTTTAAAACTCTCAGACACTATATCTGTATGTGAACATTTTATAAGTAAAATTTTTTTAGAGAACTTTTTTTCAGAAGTTCATTAAAACAGATATAAATTTTTATATTCCTTTCCCTTGTGAATGTTTTTTTATTACTATGACATTTCATCAAAGAAAAAAATAGTTTTCAATGCTTTAATCTATGCTTTGGAAGAATAATGGGTACTACGTATTAACGGTACCTTGGCGCTTTTTAAGCGTCGCCAATCTAACAGCTACTAAGGTTACCAAACCAATAGAATAGATTGGCACCACTTAAAAACCGCCAAATCTGTAGCTGCGGTTGGCACGTGTGCTCTTTATTGGCGAAACTGTCGGCAAGGTACCGTTAATATTTAAGTACCGAATAATGCTTTTTTTCTTTCTTTTTTTTTTCCAAACATTTACAGAGTTATTTCGCATAAAATTTAACTCCTATAATATAAAAACTATAAATTTCATGTAACTTGTTTTATATGTGTTGTTTTTAACTACCAGTGTGCGTAATCTGATGTCATTTTTTGCTGGAATGACATATAAGTAGTAAATTCAGAGTTATTTAGAATGAGCTCAATTAAGATCAAAACATCTGGAGTGACATCTGTGATTTTATACAGATTTTTTGTTCATCACAAGCATAAATACAGAAATTTTCAGTTTTGTTTCATTTCTAGAATCATGAATCAAGCTTATTTAATTTAAAAACCTAACATATTATCGACCTTTTGGCCTGGCATTTCTCTTAAATTTCTACCAATATCATACTACTGACTGTTAAACCGGTCTTCCAAGTTGACTGGAACAAAATAAGAGATATTCAAACAGTAATTAAATTATTTGAGCCTATATTAGCAAATTATATAAATTTTTGATGATTAATGCATTACTTATTTTACATATAAAGCATATTTTATTCTTCAATCTGATTTGTTTCAGGTTTCCAGCAATGCCACGACAGTATGTCAGAAAAAATGCCTTCTTATGCACATGAAAGCCTTAACCTAGCAGTTGAAGAAGTAAAAAATGGAAACACGATTTACAGTGTTGCTAAAAATATAATGTTCCATATGAAACTTTGAGGCGTTGGGTTATAAGAAGTCCATTACGAAAAGGGTCTGGTAAGTTCCAGTTTTTCACACATGAAGAAGAAAAGATTATTGTGAAATCATTAAAATTTCTTTCTTTGTGTGGTTATTCAATAAATAAAAAAAACATAGTATTCATTGTGAAAAATTTAGTAAAATTTTTACCCCATTCTAGAGCAGTTTCATTCAAAAATGGGATACCTGGTATATGGTGGATTCAGGATTTTAAGAAGCGATGGTCAAAAGAAATCAGCATTATAAAGCAAAATTTGTTGATTAAAAATGGTAAAAAATCATCGCCATATTCTATTGTAAATACTTTTTTTGATTCTTATGAAACAGTGCTCAAGGACAACAATCTCATGAATAGTCCTGAAAGGATTTTTAATTTGGATGAAGCTGGACTTAACATTGACGAATTAAACCAGGGAGTTTTTCTTACCAAATATTCCAAAAAACGTCTGAAATCTGCACCATCTTGGAAAAAGTTATGGCCTCAACACTTTTTTGTATATCTGCAAACGGAGAATGTCTACCACCATGTTCAATTTACAAGGCATCTAATTTATGTAATACATGGAACCATAATGGCATTCCTGGTGCTATGTATACCTGCACAGATTCAGGTTTAATGGAGGATATAGTTTTTGAGAATTGGATAAATAATTTTGCTGAATATGTGCAGCATTTACAGAAACCCGTACTTCTCATTTTCAATGGTTATGGAAATTATTTGACCTATAAAGCAATTAAACATGCTATAAAAGAACAAATTATTATTTTATGCTTACCTCCAAAAACAAGTAACATTCAACCTTTAGAATGTCTATCTTTAACCTTTGAAAAATGGAGACGTACTGTAAAAAGAATATTTTAAAGAAAATAATAACAGAGAAGTGACAAATGATTTCCCATTATTATTAGACAAACTTTTTGGAGGGTTTATCTCGATCTGATATCATTAATAGTTTTAAGCTAAGTGCTATTTATCCTCCTGATCACAAAAGCAGCTACTCTCAGACTCATATCATCGGACATTGTTGATGATTCTGTAAACACTTCTAATGTATCACATGTTGCTGAATCAAAGGAATCTATGATGCATGATAAATCTCCAGTTGAGTCGACTGTTCCATCTATTTTGAATAGTGAAAGAATTTCTCTAAACTTGGTGCATAATCCTATCAATGATGATTTTAATTTTGGTCCATTCATTAGCCAAAATTTGAAGCCTTTAGGCCTTGAACAAAAGTGCATTATTAATTCACATTCAAGTGAAATTTGTACACATAATGAAATAATTTCAAGACTTAAAACTAAATCCACTAATCATAATAGTAGAGATCTCAAAATAAAAGAAAAAGAAATTCATTAAGATTCCTACTTCATCAACATTCACTAGAGAGATCCACAATGTAAATTTAAGCATATGTGTAGGTTCATGGGTTAAAGTTAATCATTTAGGGGGAAAATGGTAAACTAGAATTAATTGGTAAAATTATGGCTATTATACCAAATGACATTTTTGAAATAAAATTGTTGGAGAAATCTACAATTGGGGAATTTTATTTTCTTAGTAAAGATACAGAATTCATAAGAAAACAACAAATATTAGAAATTCTAATCGAGAAAAAATTAAATTGTTTTGAAGTAGGTGTGCAAGTTTGAATTCATTGGCAAAAATCTTTTAGGAAAGTGATGATATTAAAAATCCTTAATTTGATTTCTTAATTTTTATTTGTTGCATAACATTTTATTTTGTTTCAAATTTTACTCACTTTTATACTGTATATTTTAGTATGATATATTAAAAATATATCACCAAAATAATATATGTGATGTAAAGAAAATGGTTTTTATTTAAGATTATCAATTGTCATGATTACGAAGAATTTATACCCTTCAAGTAGAGGTCTCAAATTTGATTCAAACTTATAATATATGTAAATAATGATGATGTTATTTACTCAAAGATGTTAACTTATTTATATTTTATAACATTATTTACTCAAAGTAGTAGGACTTATCTCTCAAATATTTTGGAGAAAATCAAATTTGAAAAGCTTTTTATTTATTGATTAGCATTTGCTATCAATCAAATAGCTCAATTATGAAATGCACTGTGAAAGAACCTGGGTATAGGGAGTTTTGTTCATAAACAGCTTTTTTTTTTATTTTAATTCCTTGCACACTCTTGTACGTAATATAACAAGTTAAATAAATTAGTGATGATTTACATATTCTCTTTTATAAGGAAAATTAAATCTCTTTATTTACATCAATTATAAAAAGTATTTTGAAACAATTTCATTAAGTTTCACTTGTTTTTAAAAGCTGTTGCATTTGATATACAACCTTGTTTTTGAATTATTTTTAAACTACTACATAAACAGATATTTTATCCCTCATGAACTTTCTTTAATTGAATGACTTTTCATTCATCATTTGAAGTTTTGGTTTAATTCCACTCTTGCATATGTTTTTTTTTCTTTTGTAATTCATATTTGTGAAAAATGAATAAATAGAAAGTAATTTTTAAAATTTAAACATCTGTTCAGAAATATATGCATAAGGAAAAATAATATTTGACATTAATACTCAATCCGTTTGTATATTCATCTCCCTGTAAAAGATATGAACCATTTTATGTTCAATTATTTTTTGAAAGGTTCACATTTGCTATCATATAAACACTATATGCAGAGAAATGTTAAAAAAAACCCATAAGTCAAAACTGAGACATTTTTTTAAATTTCAGATTATTTTCTTTTGTATTGCATTACTAATTTCTACAATGTTTTAAACAACTTTTTTTTCATTTAGATACTAAAGTTTTATACTGATAGTTTTCTTATATAGTTAAGAGAAAAAAAAAATGTTTGTACATGTAAAAATTTGACACTTTATAAAATTTTCTAGATGCCATTAAACAAACTGAATTTTTGTTTGTTTTTATATCACCCTGAATCATGTGCTATTTGGAATACAATTACATAATTCTATATGCAAACATGAGTCATAAATTTAATAACTGTTGTATTAATTATAACTTTCATTTTCCTACAATTTGAAAAATTATTTTCACTCCTTCCCAATGTTAAGTATTTAATTGATATAAAACCTTAAAAATTTAGCTTTATATATATATTTTTTTTATAAAAAGACATGTATTTTTTCATTAGTACCAATAAAGAAATTTTGCCTTACTACAAATAAAATAAATATGAAACTACTTATTAATTTTTGTTATATTACTTGCGAGTAAGTGTAGGAAATTTAAAAAAAAAAAAAAATCCGTGCAGAAGCAGAATTTGTCATCTCCAAGTTCCTTAGCTGTTGAGCCATATGGCCTGCTGGCAAGCAATGATAATGTAATTTAAAATTTTTTCAAGCTTGGATTTTCTTGAAAATTATTAGCATTGGGGCAAATAACATCCTAGTTATGATCTATACACAGTATAAATTTCAAACAAATCAGTGAGAAACTATTTTTGTCCTTTAATGTCAGATATTATTTTCAGGCAAATCGAAATATAATATAAGAAATATGCATTAAAGAGCTCTGAACTGGAATAATGAAAAAAAAAAAAAAAAAAAAAAAATTGTATTTAAATTTTCTTCAAAAATAAAGAGTTGTTAAACAATGTGTTTTAAGATAATGTAATAAATCTAATATTTGTGTCTTATTAACATTTGTGTAACGTATTTTTTGACATTTGTGTGACACATTGTGTATTTTGACATTTGTGTGACGTAATGTGTGTCTTTATCTAAACATTTAATATTATCTTTTAATATGTCATTTATGTTAAACATGAAATCATGTTCATCAGAAATAAAAATTTCAGTGCCATATTTTTTTATTTAAATCTTGCATTCTTATTGATAATCTTCTGATTTCATGTACTATATATATATATATAAATGTTAATATGATAGTAACATGACTAAAACTTAAATAGAAAATATCTCTTATTTATAGGTTTCAAGTAATTCTCTACAACCATTGAGAGCTCTCTAGAATTCTCAAATTTGGCTATAGTTGGCATATTATTATAAACAAAATCAATTTTAACAAAAAAATGAAATCCAATGAATATTTAAAATTATACTTATTTAAGTACATATTCAATAAGTAAAACTATATATATATATATATATATAATCTAATTTACAAGAATTTTTATAATTATTATTAACTATGCAACATGGAGCACAAGTCCTGATAAATATCAAAAATTTATTTGATACGATTTTATTTGGAAAACCTGTGGAGAATGCAAGTGATGACAACAGTGTATGTACTCACAAAACTTAGTACAAAAAAAAATGAAGCTTTCAGAATTTGTGTTCTCAGCTTAACAATAGAACAAGCAATAATTTATAAAGGATATTGAAAAAAGAAAAATTTAGGCAGCTATAAAAACTTATTTCAAAAAGTACTAAAAAAACAAAAAATAGGTTATGATTACTGGCCAATGTGTGAAGTCCAGGTTTCCCAATGTCCAAATACTTAGAATCATCTGGTGGCAATTCCTAACTCTTTAAAAATTTTAAGTTAACATTGAGCCCATCCATAGATATCTGTACTATTTTTCAGATCAACAGAAAGGAATGCCAAAGCATCCTTGAAATTTTCCAGCAAATGTTTATCACCAGAATGCTGTAAAAATACAGATTTCCAAGTAACTTGTAAAGCATTTGATTTTTGTCATTACGGAATCAATAGTTACATCCACCTGTTGCTTTTATGAAATTTTGTTTAGTGACTCGTCATATCCTATTATGAAATACTGATAATTTATATATTCTTTACAAAGCTGTTAAAAAAATATGGAGCAATTCCATAAATGCTGAAAGCATTAAAACGTAAGTTATAATATCAAAATACACTGACTATAGAAATACTAGATAAAAATCCATATAAATAAAGGAAATAGGCTACAGCTTACATATTTTATACATAAAGGAAAACTGTTATTCCAAACCTTATTCCAAAATTGATGAATTAAGAAGCATCTAGAAGGCTAACATTACTGGAATGACAACATGGGTTCATCCTATTTTACCCATACTGCAGAATACAGGGGAAATCCCCAAATTTCTGTGTTTGTAGCCAAAAACTTCAGAGCCTAGTATTTTTAAAAACATAACCCTAGGATAAACCAGACAACAGAGCCATCATATGAGTGTCCAGCTTTTGCATGCCCTACTGTCAGTTTATAAATTTTTTATGCATAAACAAATTTTTTTTTTTATATATGTGGTGATGGCACTGGATTTCCATGATTTGGCAACTTTTCTTCCATTTAACACTGGAAATTTTCATTGAACATTTTTTTTTTCATAAATTTTTTCGATTTCTTCAAAAGTTCCCTAACTTTTCCAGGTTGATTGGCCACTCTGATTAAAAACGTTTAACAGAAGGTTAAATTAACAACTGTGATACAGATCAAGTTTTTTTTTACCTCTAGCAAATATGAAGATTTTTAAACCACTGGACAAATGTTGTCTGTATTGTTTAAACCATAATTCTTAAATACATATTTTTCTGACTTCCATTATTTTAAATTTATAAAATTTTTTTCCATATAAATATGACATCAAGAATTCTTTCAAAGCAGAAAACTATTTGTTAGTTTCACGCCACATCAAAAAACATGCGCAAATCATCCATGAATTACATGACTTTTTTTTTTATTTTTGGGTCAAAAATTATGTCTGCAATTTATTTGGCACAGCAGATTATAGGCAGGAAATTATAGTATTTTATTTTCATACCAAGATTGATAGATCAATTTTATCTTTAAACCAAAAAAAAAAAACTTCTACTGAAGCAATATTTAATTTAATATCAAAAGTTTTTGCAAAATATAAGTAAAGCGAAATAAATTTTATAGAGAATGTAAAAAAATATTAATTGGTTAATAACATTAAATTTATTCTCAAATAAAAATACTTTAAATTTATTGAATATTATATTACACTTGAACTGTTTTACATACATTACAGAAGAAGAGCAATTATGAAAATGATATAATATTTTTATTTACATTTAGTGTAACTTAAATCTCTAACAACATAAAGAAACACTAACTCGAAGAAAAATTTTATTGAACAAGTAAAGACAAACCAGATGTTCTACCACATAGCTCTTTCAACGCCTGAGATTTGATTATAATCAGCTAGATGACGCCAAATGATGCGAGACATTCGGAATTTTCGGAATCTGCCTCGTGGGCGAGATGTTAGGATACATCTCTTATGGAGTTTAGTTATACAGCTATCAGTTGGCAGTGCTGCAACTGTTTCCTTTGCACTTGCCTAGAATAAAAAGTTTTATTAATTAAGCAAATTACAAATTGCATTTTAAGGAATAAATGTAAATTAACTTACTTTTTATTTTTAAAACTAATATAGATTTTGAGGTTAACCGAAATGATTTCTTATATAAAATATATTGATAGTTAGACACTACATATGATATATGTTATTTTAAAACTACTTGAATATTCTGTTTTATTCATTATTTAATTAATGGGCAAGATAAACAAGTTAATCAAATTGTAAATTATTTTACAAAAAGCATCAAAGCAAAACTATTTTTATTATGTTATGATTCAGATAATTATGATGAATGGGGCAAAAAAAAAAATCACATTATGAAGCACATTATTAGGTACATCATAACATTTTTAAAAAAAAAATATTTAGTGGATAATATGCCATTACATTACAAGATTATATAAGATCTTTTATTTTTTCAAGTCAAAAATTACATTGGGTACAGTGAATTATGGGCAGAATATTACAATACATAATTTTCTTAAAAAATAGTTGGGCAAATTGAACCTTTGCATTATTGATATTGACTATTTGTTATCAGAAAGGTTATTTTCAAAACTGAATTAGATTTTATTTCTAACATTTAGATTAGAATTATTATATTTAAAATAGGTTATTCAATATGTTATACAAGCATAACTTGAGTTATAACAAGGTTCAATTCAATGATTTTAATGTTTAATTTAATTATTTTCATGAATTGTTTCTATTCAGATGAAAAAGTTAAATTTTACTTCAAGATTTATAAATTATTTATTATCAAAAATATAATTTAATATATACGAAGTTGATTACAAAATATCTTCAAAGTAAAGGGAAAATTTTTAACAACAAAAAATTCATAAATATTTTTCTAGCATTTGAAATCTCTATATTCATTTGACTCCAGTTTATTTTGTATATTTTAAATTGTTTTGGTAATAAGGAGAGTTGGAAACTACTGTATAATGTAGAAAAGCCCATACTGTTAACTGATTATTGATAACTGAATTATGTGTAATATATATTAGAATGGAGCATAAAATTTATTTTTGATATTCTTTTGAGTCAATGTGAGAAAAGTTGTGGAATAGTTTCAGAAACTTACATAAAGCATTTTAGATAAAATATTTTCCAACTTGGGTTTTAAATATGCAAAATTAGTCAAAACTAAAACTTTCAATTTTCTGTAACTTTTTAATTTCAAATTTTTTTGTCCTGCTAGTGGAAATGTTGGAAAAATACATAAGTGCAAAACCAGCCGAAGATGCTGAACATTTTCACTTTTCAGTCTTTTTTTTTTTTTCTTTTTTCGTAAAAAGTGGAAAAGTTCGAAAATTACACTAGAAACATAAAGTGGAACATTTTTAAATAAATAACTTTTAAATTTTAAAATCGAAAATAGCTAGCACTTTTGTACACTTAACATTAATATCATTTTTTCATGGATTGTTTTGGATACCCATTACATCATTTAATATCAAATTTCTTATATTTGGCACATTTATGTGATTAGTATAATACAATTTGTTTCAAGTTTTGTAAAACTTTAGAAAAATATGTAATTGTTTACACAATATGCATAACCTTTTAAATGTTTTTGAAAATACAAAACACTTAAATTCATCTAAATGAATTTACAAAAACATCCGTCCGTGAACTTATTAGAAAGTACTATTAAACCCTTTTGAATGTCAAAAACACCTCGCACACAAATGAATAACCACATTTCAGGACTTTTAATTTGATTTGAAATTGTCTGAGAACAATAAGAACAGTGAAGAAATATTATTTAATAAATATTTGTCACTTACACTTTTCTTGAAGGGAGAGACTCAAAACAGAATTAAAATAATATAAATTATGTTTTTTAACCCCTATTGCATATATAGATTTTAAATGGTTCATATTAACATTGTTTTGTTGAAAATGCCCTGAAAGGTTAAGTGTTTTGCATATAAAAGAATAAATTTTAAAAGACATACAGATAAATTTATAATACTCGAAGTGTGGGGAAAGAGCTTAAATAAATTCAGTGTTTTTCATTAGAATTTAAAAGATATGTTCAGTTCCAGTAAAACATGTGTAACCTTTAGTAAATGGTCTAGATTATTTACATGAATGACTGAACACAATTAGAAAAAGAATGTGTGGTGACAAAGCAAATGATCAAAACATGTATAACTCATTTCAAAATAAAAAATTAAAACTTCTTAAGTATGCTTCAGTAACATTTGCAGTTAAATATATTAAGTTTATTTTTTACTGAAATGAAAAGACTGCTAAATTCTGAGTAATTAATAATAAAAATATCATTAGAATCATTTACATATTGCTTTAAACTTAATTTGATACAAAATTTCATATCATTTCTTTCAATTGCAAATTCTCTTCGTGCAATCAAATGATTATCAATTGTATGATTAATCAAATTCACTTTTTATTAACTGCAACAATTATCTTTAATATGCACTTATAAAAAATGAACATGTGTATGCCTTGTCCATTTTAGAGTAAGCTATTGCTCATTTTAGTGTCCATTATAAGATTAAAAAGTTGAAACAAATATTTACTAATTAATCTAAAATTTTTTTCTTTATATGTTTTTCCCATACTTGAGGGATGGGAACCAGGAAATTTAATAAAACACTTAGAAATGAAAATTAATATAATTTTTGGCTAATATACGCATTTAGAACTTAATGTGGAACCAGAAGATATTTAATGATTCCTCTAAAATTTAGCAGTTTTCTGAGTCAGCAGAAAGAAAAATTTGAAATTAAAAAGTCACTAAAAATTGAAAGTTTACATAATTTTCAACTATTTTTGCATATTTACAACCTAAATTGGTATTTGAAGATATTAATTGATTCAACTGAAATTTTTATGTATGTTTCTGAAATCATTGAACAACTTTTCCATGCTAACAGGAAAATAATATCAAAAAAAAAACAAAACTTATAATCACAACAATATATAATCTATATATATATATAATTAAATAAATTAGATACAAATAAAGTAACATTATAAAAGTGTGAAATTTCTAGTGATAGTTACTGTGCCATTCAAATCAAAGAAAATAATTTTGAATAATGACCACTTTGAGAATTAACAATATATGTGAAGTACATTTAAGCAATTAACAAAGAAAAAAAAAGTGTATATTACAATTTAGCTTTACAGATCATTTTATTTATATGTAATAAAAATATAATATTTTTTAAAAAAAAAAAAATATAATAATTCCATAATATTTTATGATGTATTTTTTAACAGCAAGAAATTTGTTTGACATTATTAATATTATTTCCCCAAACATTTTGTAAATGATAGCTTTTTCTGTAGTTTAATTTTATACTCTTGCAATTAACTTTTGTATATATATCTTTTTCATAGAAACACATCCATCTGTCATTCATGTAATAGATAAATTTTTAATTAAAAAATTGAACTTTTTAAATCCTATAAACACAAATGATTACCAGCATGTTGACAACAGAAAGTGAAAAATGTTCTAGAACCTTACAGATTACAAAATATTTATATTAACTTATGAATAGGAATTAATCAACCAGTACAAAACCTTTAAAAATAAACCCTGTCATTGTCCTGGACATTAGGAAATCAAATGTTTTGATAAAAATTCCTTTTGTATTTAAATAATTGATTCAAATCATGATTATAACCATGTTTGATAAAATTTTCAAACATAAATATAGAAGATGAATATAAATACTTTTAAAAAAATTGCCTTTCATTGAAATAGTTACAAAGAGTTATAACACTTTTCTCTTACTTCATTGCATATGTTAATATCTAAAAGGAAGCTTTAATTATGATAAACGAGAATTTGTTGTAAATAGAGGATGCCCTGTATTTGAATTAAACTATACCTATTTTAATATTTACTCTTTGGTGATGATTAATGCAATTTTTTTCTCTGAAAAATTACAAATTATATAACAGATGCAAAATAAGTAAAAAAATATGATTTACTAAAACAATTATCTTTAAGGGCAAAATTTCTTATAATAATCAGCATAAATGTAAAGATAAAAATATATAACTAAAACATTTTCAGACAGTAATGGGATATTTACAAAAATTGCTGAAAATAAAATGAATAATAAAATGCAAATATATATAAATTATATACTTGAACAACCATAAATATGCAGAATTTGAAAAACATTTAGAAAATAAATTACCCGAAGATCCTTGGGTAAGAGTGTGTTATAATGAAGAACATTTAAATGCAATCGCTCTTGAGCATATTCTTTCACCACTCTCCTCCTTTTAACATCACGAAGCATTCTCCAATCTACATATTTAGTGCGACATGGGATGACAGACTAAAAAAAAAAAAAAAATAATAATAATTATATTACAATAGAAATTTTTTTAAATACACATAAATATCTTTTTATGCTAATTTATTTCATACTAATTTGGAATTATCCAAATTGTGATATTACATAACATTTTTAATGTAATTATTATTAAGGGACCAACTTAAAATTAGAAAACAATCTGAGAATTCTGTAGAATTGCATCTTTATCTGAATTAACACAGTCTCTTCTGAAAATGAACGTTTTTGTATTCATTGTCATAAATTGATAGTCGAGCTGTCAGTTTTTACCTAAATTCTTTGATATCTAATTTTTAGGAACATAAATGCATATAAAAGTATTTGCATCTGTATATATAAAAGGTCTCCCTCAGACAATTCATTTATGAAAGAATCTGGATGCATAAGACAAGTTTTTGTTCTTTTTTTGTTTCTGTTTCACAATATCGTATCATATTCATGCTTCTTTAAAAATATGAATATGATATAATATATTGTGAAGCACACAATATTCTTTTATCATGAATCATGCATACATATAATCTTTCTAATAACTTTGAAGGCAAAGTTACACATCAAAAATAATGCAAAGGTTGGTTTTTTTCAGCTAGAAAAGATATGTTACAATAAAAAATATTGCTATAGTGGCACAAAATCAATGGTAGTTAGCAGATAAAGATGAAATCTTATTGAGTGAATGTTATATTTGGAGGTAGACAGGTGTTGGTAAATAACCCAATGATCAGTTTTAGCCATATTGCACTAAAAAATTTATAATATGTTCACAATTTTATCAATGAAAACAATTAAACCTCTAATTTAATAAAACCAGCTAAAAATTTATTTCGTACAAATATTTCCTTAAAATAACTCAATCAATATTATATAAAAATTCTGCAAGTTATATGCCATTAATAACAAAGGTTAAAATTGATTAAAATCATGTTTGAAATTATTTTTTACTTATTATAATTAATTAAATCTCCATTATTAGAACTTTTTGGATTTTCCTCTTAATGATAACTAATGAAGTAGATTTTTGTTACAACTTTAAATTGTTTATTTTTACCTATTGTTGACTTGTTTTGCCCAATTAAATAATGTTTTAGATTTTTACTTTCACATAATGCTTTGTTTTTAGTGGGTAATGGATTTATATATTTGGTTTAGTTTAACAAAAGTTGAACTTTTTGAATACCAACAGTTGGAGAAGTATATGCAGATGGAGCAGGTATGGTAGCAGAAATAGTGACAAAAGTAGCACAGTTCAGTATGTTTAGGCTTACGATAAGAAAGCGACTTCTGTTTTTTAACTGCAAAACAAATTATTCTAGTTATGCAATTGTCAGTCATAATGGAAATGGAATAACTAGGTTGAACTATTACATGAGTTGTGTTTATTGCTTGACTATTTCAACACAGAATGCAGAAGATTGAAATACAAATTTTCTAGCACTAGGGTACAGCACGTTAATTTTTTGAATTTTCTTTTTCTAACTGTCACTGAGTATGATTGCTGATAATTAATACATTTTAGGATAGCTTTATTTTCTGTATATTTAATATATATAATAACATATATGGGGCCTGTTTTCCGAGTGATTAGCGCGCCAGCGCCACAAGTCCCAGAGGTGTCATGGATGAATCCACTTTAAACCGTAGATCCTGGTCTACCATGGCTGTAGAGCATTGGGCATAGTGCTGACAACCCTACCCCATAAAAATAAAAAACATCTCCAGTCTAGAAATCTGCCAGCAGGCAGACTGCCTTGGCTCACCAAAGGGCTGTTGCACCACTGATGATGATGAATAATATATATAATTAAAAGCAGTACCATTTAGTGGGGGTTTTTTTTTTTTTGTCACTACAAGCAAATTTTAGAATACCTTATATTACAGTTTAAATATCTTTTAAAATTAGAATTTTAAAGTTTTACAGGACAATTCAGATTTAATACTTTTTTGTAGGAATAAAGCCATAAAATTTTAAAATCAAAGGTTTTACAGAAATGATTTCAAAAACTTTAGTGTAGTTTAGCAGAAAGAGTCAATCTCTTGGTCACTGAATTCAGTTAATACTTTTTTGGGAGCAAACATTAGATTGAGTACAGATATGAAATGTTGCCAATTTAGTGAAAGATGATTCCGATTTTCTAAACTAGGATCATAAAACGTGATATTTCTAAAAAAGTGTTTGAAATATTTAGCCTACATCAGTGCACCATTTTTTAAAGAGAGACAAAAAAAAATCATCAAATAATAAAGATTTCCAGACTGCTCTGCCTACTATGGAAAGAGTCTGATAAATTTAGACCTTCATTGGAGCACAGTTTTTTTTAGAGAATGTGGAAAATCATTAAATGATAAAGAGTCACAGATTGCTTTGCCTACCATGGAGCCCTACGAGAGAAATTAGATTCCATTCTTTATGAGATGACCAAGAATTGATCCATCATTTGAATCCTAAGTAAGTTCTTCTTGAAGGTCAAATAATTACTAGACCCTTAAACTTGATGTACTATCCATCAGTAAGCTAAAAAAGATGTATTTTCTACCAATGAGTCATAACTTTATTTGCACTCAATTGCCACCATCCCTTTTTCAAGTGACAAAGGTTGCTGAGCACAGTAAACAGTGGGTCAGAATATTGACAATGTTAATATGTCAAATCAAGTAAAAAGATTTAGCAAATAAGAAATATATCTTAATAAATTAAATTATACAAGAAAACAAAATAATTATATATGTATAACACATGCAGATAAGACCATAACCAGATGGTTGGTTGGGTCTATATTTTTCATGATAGAAAAGGAAAACAAAGAGAAGACAAAAATAATAAAAGGAAGAGCACTTCAAGTGGGTTATACTCATACATTTCAAAAAGTTGTTCTGATTAATGGTATTACACTAGGGTATGATTATAAGGTTCATATTCTATTTTTATTAAACAAAATGATTTTAATAAATTCTAGAGGCCCAACTCATTTAAAAGATTCCAATATGCTGATTCATTAAGAACGATAAGTTTACCTTACTGAATTATCTAAATATTTTTGACTATGGGGATTCTGAATATTACATAATAAACATGATTTCATTCATCAAATTAAAATAGACGATCTTTTATTTTATATTTTAAAGAGGAAGATTTGCTTCATAATTTAAAAGATTTTTCATTTTCTTAATTAAATTCATTTAAAATTAAATAAAATAAATCCCTTCAACACTAAAAGAAATTAACTGTTTTAAAATGAATTTATTCCTTAAGAATTTTTAATGGCTCCCTTTTGAGTAATGGTATCTTATTAGAGTTTCATATTTAGCTTTTATTTGCTTGTTCTTATTTCATGACTAATAATTTTTTTTATTAAGTTAATGACATGACTTGAAGTTCTGTTCAACAATCAAATTATTTAAAAGATTAAATGTATTTAATAAAATAAATGCAATTTTCTTTTATAAAAAAAAAAAAAACTGTTTTATTTATATGCTTAAGTGATTATATTTATATATGAATAAAATGTCAAGATGCAATTGAAGTTATACTCACGAATTGTGTATTAGTTTGCGTAATTATTTTATTATTTCCACAAATATACTTTACAGGATTAGAAAAAACATTGGTTACACTACGAAAAATATTCATTTTCCTTTAAATTAAACTTATTTTCTTGACTTGACTTTTAAATGTATGTTCGCCGATGCTGTTTTTATCTCAATTTTTCCAAATGCAGTTTCAAATACTTATTTTCTATCCTTTATTTACTTTTACAAAATTTGATTGTACAACAGAAAGTTACAGTTAAATATTTCCTTTCGTTAAATCAAACAAGAGTTTTCAAGAAAAAAATCGCTACATCTCATTTGAACAAAAATTAGTGTATTTATCGAATTTTGATGCTGGTTTCAAAATTAGGAATTATTTTTAACAAATTCACGACTTTACAAATTACAAGACTTCAAAATGTCCATAGGTGCT